>MU005584.1:593994-636853 GCA_010405425.1 Lentithecium fluviatile CBS 122367
TTATAAACTATATTTAAAAATGCGTAGACTGCTAAAAGAACAAACACGGCACTTACGCACCATATGGAGAAATGCAAGCTATTTAGATTCTAGAGGAACCCTAGACAGATATCTTTATAGACTTTGTTACTAGACTACTAAGCTCTAAGGACCTAGTAACTAACATATTATATAATGCAATACTAGTAATTGTTAATTAATTTACAAAGTACGCAGAAATAATTCTATTCTACAACACTTACATAGCAAGATAACTTGGATTTGTAATCCTAGACTAACTAGTTAGGCACTACGGAATACTAAGGATAATTATTAGTAATTAAGATAAGCTGTTTACATCTAACTACTGGACGATATTAATAGCAATTATTAGAATAAAATAAAAACTATTAACGGCCTATTATCTACAGACAGATAGATAAACTAAATAAACAAATAGAACTATAAAAACCTATCTAAAGATATACAGTAATAAACTGTAAAATAATTAAGTATTACTACTACTAATAGCTTAATTAGTATATAATAATAAGAAATTAGAAGTAATAGGACGAACACCGTTCTATGCGAACTATAGAAGACATCTACATCTCTTTAAAAGAACTCTACTAACAAAAGTGTAAACTGAAACAGCGGTTAACGACGCTAAGGACATATATAAAGTACATAAAGAAATAAAGAAAAATATGCAAAAAGCATAACAAAAAAGCATTTAATATAATAATTAAAAACGAAAAATAGCACCTTAGCTAAAGAAGGGGGATAGAGCATATCTGCTTATAAAAAATCTTCGCATAATACGACTAAGCAAAGGATTAGACTACGTAAAAGTTAGACCGTTTTTAGTTCTTAAACAAATTAGTCTAGTAAACTACAAACTCTAACTCCTAAGTAATGTAAAGGTCTACCTAGTATTCTACGTGTTTACCTTAAAACTAGCAGATTCTAAGACGCCGCTATAAATAATATTTTATTACTAGAAAGACGAAGACGACAAGTATAAAGTTAAAGCACTACGCGGGTACTGCGAGGTGAACTAATAAGACTTCTAGGACAGTAACTTCTACTAGGAATAGCTAATAAAGTAGAAGGGATATCCTAAGTTAGAAAATATATAGGAACCTAAAGCTAACCTGCAGAACTATTAGCAGCTACTTAAGGAAGTAAGACTAAGGTTTAATGCTTATTATTACACGGGATAAATATAACTATAAAAACTACTCTTAACTAGAGAGCAGTACTGTCCTCCGCAGCAACAAAAAAACCTAAACTACTAAGAATAGACTCTAAGAGAACTAAGGATAAGAAATTGTTAAGAAGCTAATCTAATAAAGGATTAGGAAGAAGACTGTTAACCTATAACTAGCCTAGGTTAGCAGGGACCGCACCCGCGGAAAACAAGAATAGCGCACTTAACTTACTTAATTAATCCTAGACCTATAGTAAGGCAAGGTCGCGACGCGCTATATCTTACTTACGACTCTTTAACTCCGCCAACTCGCGCCGCGCGCGAGCAACCACCTAAGCAATCTGCGCAGCAGACTCCTCTGCACGCAGAAGCGCTAACTCCTTCTTACGCTTCTCTTGCTCTACCTTTTCCTACTCCTCCTTAGGAATAAACAGACTACACTTAGCCTTTACTATAATACATCTAGTATAACGACTAGACGCTGTATCTATAAAACATCACAGACCCTTCTCTTTATAACGACTACACTAAAACGACATCTCTTACGCAGCCGCACAAACACGCGCTGCCTAGGATTAACACTCTAAGGTAGAAGTCTTCTTACGAGGCGCACGCGCTCTGTTAGTTCGTTGTTCCTTAGGCATGGTTAGTAAAGGTCTAGGGAACACGAACACAGCGCGGGGCATTACGGACTTTATACTAACAATTAATACGGCACGGGAGAGTAGGCAGGGGTATCAGGACGATTACCTAGGAAGAGGAGAGGTAATGTTAAGATCCAAGAATGTGAAACAAAGGGCGGAAAGGATAGGACAACAGCGATAATGCAGGGCAACGCCGTAACACCGCAACTAAGATTAGGTAACAACACCATCCCGCCAAGCCACGATATCCCGCCAAGCAAGGGATGGTTAATCATCCTTAGATAGCTGAACTATCCCGTACTCTCGGGATAACGGTACTCTAAAGGGATGGCATCGCTGTATATAGGAACAACAGGAGCCCCTATAGTTCCTAGTGTTCAACTTAGTTAACAATCTATTATTTAGATTCTATTAAGCATTGTTAATTTGACAGTTTTATAACTTTAATACTAACTACCCGTTATTCACTCACGTGATTAATAAGCCTCCTTCCTGTCGTCGCTCCTGCCTAAGAACCAACTTACCCTTATAGGACTAGCTACCCCGTAAGGACGTAACAAGGGCGAAGGCTTTCTATAAGAAGTACTATAGCTTATTAAAACTATTACCTATACCTAAATAGTAATAGTAAGATATCTTTATTAACTTTATTATTAACTTACCTAAATCTAAAGGCTATATAAATATTATAGTAGTAGTTAATAGACTATTTAAGTACTAATATATAATCCCCTACGCGTTAATAACAGCCCTTATAATAGCAGAACTATTCCTCTAATACGTATAGGTCTATTACAGCCTGCCTAATACTATAGTATCTAATTAAGAAATATAGTTTATCTCTACCTTCTATAATAAACTATATAAATAACTAAAGATTTAAGCCTAACTCTTTACTGCTTTTTACTCTAAGAGTAATAGATAAACTAAGAATATAAATAATATAATAGAATAAGTCCTCTAAGCATTTATAAGCTACTAATAAGATAACTAGGTATAATAGCTACTAATAGTATAGTTTAAAGCTAATAATATAACCTCTAAATCTATATAAGTTTCTCTATTTCTTATAAACTATAGATAATACTCCTAAATAGGTTTTAAACCCCTAATAAATATAGTTCGCCTAGCCTATTAGGCACTGTAAGTAGCTAACGTAAATAAGATAATTAAGAAGATACGTAAGATAATTAAGTTTATATATAAAGAGTTATTATAGGCGTAAGCTATATAGTAGGAATACGTAAACTAGACGTAAATACCTACCCTAACGTATAAAGTAGGTAACTAAGTATAGCTTAACGCCTAAAACATCTAAACTAATTATTAGTTAAAGAAGCTAGACTAAAAGAACCTTAGTCTATTCCTAGTAGCTAAAGTAGTCTTATTCTACGCTTACTAACTAAATCTACCTAGTAGTATAAAGATATATCTAGTATTTTATATCTCTCTAATCTAACTAGCTACGCCTAAATCTAATTACCTGCCTAGCTAGTAGAACCCGCCCCCTAAACCTATTATAATTAATAATAAATTAGAGTTTATTATTAAAAGCGTTAAGAGAATTTGCTATAATAAGAGAAAATAAACCTAGAAATATCTAACCTAATAGACTAGCTATAATAAATTATTATAGGAGCTAGCTAAGTTTCTAGAAGAGACTAAAGTAGTTAAGTAATTCTATACTTAATACCTAAATAAACTAGTACCTAGTAGCCTAGCAACCTAACGCCTAATTTAAAAAGAGAATAGGAAGGGGGTACTATTATAATATCCTTTCTAGATCCCCTAATACTACTAAGTCCTATTTATACTATTATTAGTACGCCTAGAACTATTCTCTAAACTTTACTCTAACTAGCAGTTAGTTCGCGCACTAGAAGCATAAACTACCCCTCTAAGTATTTCTGCTTCGCACCTATTTCGCTATTTCTATTCTATACACGACGTCTTATATTACCTAGATATTATATATAGTAATTAATTAGTCTTTACTATAAGAACTAAAGGCCTACTCGTTGCGTCCTCGTAACAGGTACTTAGTAGTTAATACTTTATTCCCTATTAGGTTAATTTATATAGTAAACACTAGTAGTTATAGATAAAATCTATTCTTCTTCTTCTCTTAGTAATGTTTTTTATACATTACTTCTAAGTAGGTTTGCTATTTATTCTAGACGTAGACTTTATCTACTAGCAGAGTGCATGCTATATTCTTTACGTTAGACTTCTATAGAAAGTATTATACTTCTTACTTATTTTAGAGATATTTATTTTATTTATTTATAGGGCAGTTAAACTATTTCTACTTAAATTATTATCTAGCTTCTAGAAAGTAGCTTGTATTTATCTTAGCTATATAGTATATATAGTAGTAGTTATCTACGCACACTATATAGTTTATAACTTTATATTTTAGGTTACGTACATCTATAAAGTACGTAGGATAGTAGTTTAATTATTTATTATTATATTTCTTTCTACTATTCTAATATTTATAATTCTAGTCTACTATTTCTTATATTTCTTATGTAACTAGCTAGAGTCTTCTTTTATAGTTATTTTATAGTTTAGGTTCTTTTCTAATAATGCCTTATAGTAGTGAGTCTCTATTACGTAGTTATATATTAGTTTTCTTAAGGAAGGCCTATACTATAGGCGTGCCTAGGTAAGGTTTCTTTATATCTAGATATAGGGTTAGCGCCTACTAGATAAGGTAGTAGAGTTCTTTTTTATTCTTAAGTTCTTCTAGATCCTTATATAGTTGCTTATCTAGAGTTTCTAGACGTTCTATAGTTTCTAAGTTAAGTTTTCTAATCTTCCTAACTACGTCCTATTTCTTATTTATTTCCTAGTTATCCTTTTATATTATATTTAGTTATTATCTAACCTTATCTTTAGAATAGTAGTTCTTTATAAGGTAGCCTACCTTACTATACGTAAATTATTTACGCGTTTCTACTTCTTAGAATTATAGTCCTATTAGAGATCCTCTAGAGTTACGCTAGTAGGGCTTATAAAAGCCTAATTCTCTCTTTTTTTCCTTTTCTAAGTTATTATACTAGTAATGCTATAGATAGTAGCCTAAGGTTTAAGGCTTTATTAGGTAGCTATTAGGTAGCTTCCTAAAGCTAGAACGTAGCTTTTACCCTTATTAGCGTGGTTCTTAGTGTAGTTTATACTATTTAGCGTTAATCTAGCTAGACTCCTTATATAGGTCTTTTAAGAAAGTAATAAGATTTTTAGATTATAGTAGTTCTTTATAGATCTTAGATTTTAAGCCTTACTTATATATAACTATTAAAGGTAATTCCTCTTAGTTAATTATATAGTATATTTTTTAAAGTGTATAGTATAGTTTATAATAGATTGCGTCTATTAGAGTTACTAGATAGCTTATTTAGTAAGAAGTACTTAGTTAGTAATACTAAAGAGTTATCTAAGTTTCTTCTTAAAGTTTTTATAGTTTTTAATAATTTAGTTAATAGCGTTACCTTCGCGATTCTTCTTAGCTAGGTAGCTTACTAGGTATAGTTAAATCTAGGTAGCTACTTTACCTTATAAGTATAATGCTATAAGGATAACTTTTTTCTTACTCTCTATTTCCTACTCTAAGATATAAAAGTAGAGTTTAAGTTAAAGAATTTATTCTCTAACCTTATTACAGTTTCTATAGTATAGGTCTAGTTTAGCTACTTTATTCTTAGGGTTAGTATCCGCAGTTATGCCTTTAAAGTTACTTATATTAAGGGTGTTTAATATATTACATTCCTATAAGGTAGCTAATTCTAAAGGGGTAAGTTAGTTCTTAGATAGGAGTAATAATAAGAAGAGAGGTTATTAGTTACGTAAGTAAGTAATAGAGTAGTTAGTATTAATATTATAAGATAGTTAAATTTATAATACTTACTAGAATCTAAATAATAGATTATTAAATAAGTTAAACACTAGGAACTATAGGGGTTCCTAGGTTCCTATATATAATAGTACTATTTCTCTAGGGTTTCGCTATCTGTAGTGCGCGGGAGGGTACAGCTATCTAGGGATAGTTAACTATCCTTTACTTAGCGAGATGTCTTTGCTTAGCGGGATGGTATCGTTACGTAATCTTAAGTGCGGGTGATACGGTACCGCCCTGCACTATTATTATTATTTTATCCTTTCCGCCCTTTGTTCTATATTCTTGAATCTTAATAGTAATTACTTACTTAATGCTAGCGCACCTATGAAGGTGTAATAGAACTCTAGCCTATCTATTTAAATCTATAATTAGATTATTAAATATAGTCGTTATAATGTTAAGACGCTATCTCTAATACCCTATCTGCTATTAGTATTAAACTAAGTTAAAATACGCTTATTAAAATTGCTTATAAGTACTATAATAAGGTCTATAATTATATAATAGTTTAGAACATACATATAAAGAAACTAAAGCTTAATAAGAAAGCTATTAATAGTAGAATTAACTACTATAGCTAGTTTATTTATAAGTTTAACCTATACTTTCTAGCCCTTATATTTATCTACTATAATAAGACGCTAAAGAAGATTAGTAGCTATAACTTTTATAGTAGTAAAAAGTATATCTAGCGCTCTTAGAGCGTTAACGCTAACTAGATGTCTATATATAAGAACCAGCCTATATTTAGTCTTATAATCTACGTAGTAACCTCTCTACTAATACTATACTTAATTATAAAATGCCCTGCGTTATTTAGGCGCGTAATTTAAATAAGTAGAGAGAGAAGACGCTTATATAGGTAGCTTAGATTAATTAGAACGCCTACGCGAAGGTTATAAATAAATAGAAGCGCGCGTAGCTGTTAAGATTTAAGAATATAGAATAAAGGGTGAAAAGAATAGGATAATAGTAATAGTATAGGGCAGTACTATATTATCTATAACTAAGACTACGTAATAACACTATCCCGCTAAGACTAACTATCTAGGATAGTAATGCTATCTAGGATGGCTTAACTATTACGGATGGTACCTAAGTAAGGGATAGAATACTTATATATAGGAACCTAGAAACCCCTATAGTTTCTAGTATTTAACTTATTTATTAATCTATTATTTAGATTATAGTAAGCATTATTAATTTAATTATCTTATAACTTTAATACTAACTACTCTATTACTTACTTATATAATTAATAACCTCTCTCTCTTTTTTACTTCTACCTAGGAACTAACTTACTCCTTTAGAACTAGCTACCCTATTAAAACGTAATATATTAAACACTCTTAATATAAGTAACTTTAAAGGTATTATAGTAGTTACTAATCCTAAGAATAAGGTAGCTAAGTTAGACCTATACTATAGAGACTATAATAAACTTAAAGGATAAATCCTTTAACTTAAACTCTACTTCTATATCTTAGAACTAGAAATAGAGAATAAGAAGAAAGTTATTCTTACAATATTATACTTATAAGGCGAAGCATCTACCTAAATCTAACTATACCTAGTAAGCTACCTAGCTAAGAAAAACTACGAAGGTGTTACGTTTCTACAGGGTAGCTAATTCTAAAGGGGTAAGTTAGTTCTTAGGCAGAAGTAATAATAGAGAGAGAGGTTATTAGTTACGTAAGTAAGTAATAGGGTAGTTAGTATTAAAGTTATAAGATAATTAAATTAATAATACTTACTAGAATCTAAATAATAGATTATTAAATAAGTTAAACACTAGAAACTATAGAGGTTCCTAGGTTCCTATATATAATAGTACTATCCCTTCGTAGTTTTGTTATCCGCAATGCGCGGGATAGTACAGCTATCTAGAAATTGTTAGCTATTCCTTACTTGGCGGGATGGTGTTATTATGTAATCTTAGTTGCGAGTGATACAGTTCCGCCCCGCATTATCATTATTATCCTATCCTTTCCGCCCTTTATTCCATATTCTTGGATCTTAACAGAAGGTAACGCTATTAACTAGATTATTAAAGACTATAAGAACTTTAAAAAAGAACTTAGGTAACTCTTTAGTATTACTAACTAGATACCTCTTACTAAATAAGCTATCTAGTAACTCTAATAGACGCACTCTATTATAAACTATACTATACATTTTTAGAAATACGCTATATAGCTTAACTAGAAAGAGGTACCCTTAATAGTTATATATAAATAAGGCTTAAAATCTAAGATCTATAAGAAACTACTATAATTAGGAAATCTTATTACTTTCCTAAAGGACCTCTATAAAAAGTTTAGCTAAATTAATACTAAGTAGTATAAACTATACTAAGAACTACGCTAGTAAGGGTAGAAGCTACGTTCTAGCTTTAGGAAGCTACCTAATAGCTATTTAATAAAGCCTTAGACCTTAGGTAACTAACTATAGCGCTACTAGTATAATAACTATAAGTATTAGCTAATAAAAGGAATCTAGTATAATAACTTAGAAAAGAGAAAAGAGAAAGGACTAGGCTTTTATAAGCCCTATTAGCGCAGCTCTAAAGAACCTCTAATAGAACTATAATTCTATAGAGTAGATACACGCAAATGCTTTACGTATAGTAAGGTAGGCTACTTCGCAAAGAACTACTGTTCTAAGAATAAGGTTAAATAATAACTAAATATAATATTAAAAGAAGACTAGGAAATAGATAAAGAACAGAACGTAGTTAGTAAGATTAAGAACCTTAATCTAGAAACTATAGAACGCCTAGACACTCTAGATAAATAATTATATAAAGATCTAGAAGAACCTAAAGATAGAAAGGAACCCTACTATCTAATCTAATAGGTACTAACCCTACACCTAAATATAAAGGAACCTTACCTAGGTACGCCTATAGTATAGAACTTTATTAAGAAAACTAATATATAACTACGTAATAGAGACGCCCTCCTATAAGGCATTGTTAAGAGAGAACCTAAACTGTGAAATAACTATAAGAAAAGACTCTAACTAGTTACTTAGAAAATGCAGGATATAGTAGACTAGAACTATAAGTATTAGAATAGTAGAAAGAAATATAATAATAAGTAACTAAACTACTATCCTACATACTTTATAGACGTACGTAACCTAAAATATAAGGTTATAAACTATATAGTATACGTAAATAACTACTATAAGATATACTATATAGCTAAAATAAACGCAAGCTACTTCCTAGGAGCTAGATATTAATATAAATAAGAATAGTTTAATTGCTCTATTAATAAAGTAATAAATACCTCTAAAATAAGTAGGAACTATAATACTTCTCTTAGAAAACTAACGTAGAAAACACTGCATGCACCCTACTAGTAGACAGAGTCTGCGTCTAGAATAAATAGTAAATCTATATAGAAGTAATATATAAAAAACATTACTAAGATAAAGAGAAGAATAAATTCTACCTATACCTACTAGTGTTTGCTATGCAGATTAACCTAGGCTATAGTATAAAAAGATAACCTAATAGAGAATAAAGTATTAATTACTAAGCATCTAAACTAGAATAACTCTCTTTTTTAGGCTAAAACTAAGGCGCGAAAACGTCTTCTAAGAAGTTAACGCTATAGGTAATAGAGTATTAATAAAACTTATAGTCTAACTTAGGAATATTAGAGTAAAAGCTATAATAGACTTAAGAGCCTAAGAAAACTATATCTTACTACATATTACTAAAAAAGTAGGACTTACTAGAAGGTAAAAATAATAACCTTACCTACTATATGCAGGACACGAAGCGCTAATACTAAAAATACTAAAAATAAAATATAAGGTTAACGCGACGCTTAAGATTAACTAATACTAGGAATAAATTACTTTTAACGTACTAAGATTCTTTAGTTATAAAGTAGTACTAGGACTACTCTAGTTAAGAAAATATAACCTATAAATTAAATAGAATAAAGGGAATATATCTTTAACGCGCTGTAGCTATACATTATAAGTAAAGTCTATATATTAATAAAGTTTAATAGTAATTAAAAAAGAACTTAATATACTCTTACGACTAGAAGTTAATAAATATAAACTAATCTTAAAAGACGCTAGTAGGAACTACTAGGTTAGAAAATATAAGAAAATAAGTATTAGTATAACTTATTATATCCCTAAACTATATAAAAACTAGAAACACTTATTTTAAAAAGAGAAAGGAAAAGTAAACCTATCTAAGTACTAGCTCTAGGATTATATAATTAACCTAGAAGAAGGGAAAATACTACTCTTTAAACTACTATACATAAAAATAGGTAAAGAACTTAAATAGAATAGAGATTTTATTAAGAAAAACTTAGAAAAGAAATATATTTAACTCTCTAAGTTACTAGTAGCGAGCTTCTTTACCTTTATTATAAAGAAAACTAGAGAACTATAACTCTATATAGATTACTAAAGGCTTAATAATATTACTATTAAAAATAGATACCTATTACCTAATGCTAGCGAGCTGCGGGATAGTGTTACGACTAGTAGGTTAAATAAGCATCTAGGTAATTAATTAGTTACCTAGGTAGCTGCCGAAGAACACGCACTAAGGCACAGCTACTAACTACTGCCAACCTACGTAACTAATAGTCGCGCTAAGGACTAGCGATAGTTATAATAGGAACTATTATAACTAGTAATAGTCTCGCAACTAACTACTAGTACCTAAACTATATATATATAGGAATAGCAGGAACTCTTATAGTTTCTAGTATTTAACTTATTTAATAATCTATTATTTAGATTCTAGTAAGTTGTTACGGTATCCTCCCTAGATCCCCTAACACTGCTAAGTCCTGTTCGTACTATTATTAGTACGCCTAGAACTATTCTTTAAACTTCACCCTAACTAGCAGTTAGTCCGCGCACTAGAAGCACAGACTACCCCCCTAAGTATTTCTACTTTGTACCTTTTTCGCTATTTCTGTTCTATATATAACGTCTTATATTACCTAGATATTACACGTAGTAATTAATTAGTCTTTACTGTAAGAACTAAAGGCCTACTCGTTGCGTCCTTATAATAGAAACCTAGAAACCCCTATAGTTTCTAGTATTTAACTTATTTATTAATCTATTATTTAGATTCTAGTAAGTATTATTAATTTAATTATCTTATAACTTTAATACTAACTACACTATTACTTACTTACGTAATTAATAACCTCTCTTCCTTAATTACTCCTGCCTAAGAACTAACTTACCTCTTTAGGACTAGCTACCCTATAGGAACGTAATAGTAGCTTTCTAGTATAAGTAAGTATTAAGCTCTCTATAAGCTAAACTGTAATATATAGTAAGAAAATAAGCGCGTAGTTAATAATAATAAGGCTATAGGCCTTAAGGGCGCTGCCGCGCGTAAGGGTATAAGGAAGCTTAAGACGCTATCTATTATAGACTAGCCTTAGAGTAAAACTTTAATAAGCGTTAATAATAATATATATATTTATAAGAAAGAAGACGCTAAATTAAAGATATTACCTCTTACCTATATAAGTAAGCTTACCCCTATTCTACTAAAGTATAGGCGAAGCCTAGGCTTATGATATACCCTCTTCGCTACCCTACCTCCTTCCCCCCCCCTCTCCCCCTTATTTTTTTTTATACGTACGCGTTTTGCGCTATGCTATTAGCTTCGCAGCCCCTATAGTAAAGGCTGTTAATTATTAGAGCTAGTGCGGCCTTATCTTAGGCCTATATAGTTCTTAAGTATATAAGTAATTACTATTATAAGCCTAGGCTTCGCCCGCGCTTTAGTAGAATAGGGGTAAGCTCGCTTATATAGGTAAGAGGTAACATCTTTAATCTAGCCTCTTCTTCCTTATAAATACACATATTAATATTAACGCTTATTAAAGTTCTACTCTAAGGCTAGTCTATAATATTATATATTTACCTTCTAAATCCGCACCAGCTATAAAAGCGCTAGAGATAGTAGGCAGTAATTAGAATAATAGCCTAACTAAAACTTCCTATAGAGACAGTTAAACTTCTCTCACACAACTGGTCCTAGTTACAGCCGCCAAGCTGAGCAGCCGCTGCTTTAACCTGAGTCGAGCGTGAGCGAACCCTAAGTTAAGACTTAGCGGACTGAGCGGAGGCTGCGCAGTATGAGCCACCCCCTATCTAGCGTGGACAGGGGGCTGTTTCGGACCCCCTTGAAGCTGGCTGTTCTTACCCAATCGCGAATCCTTTAAACAAAGGTGACTAAAATGGACCGCACCTCACGAAAAGTTCCTGGAAACTGCCTCCATTCTTTGCGAACATAACTACTCATCCGCATGGATGGTATTCTAGAAACTATAGAGCGAAAATATGCGACCACTATACTGCATTTACTTTCATCGTTCGTGTTCAGTTCTCTCGTGGTTCTCCTACTAACGACTGGATGGTTTAGCACAGATCGTTTCCTACGCTCTCTCGCGCCCGGCGCAACCGCGAAGCAGAAGGGCTCTAACGCCAAAGTGAATCCAATAATACTATTAGCCAAGAATTGAATCCCTCGGTCCTTACGAATGACTTAAGGGCGAACCCCTTGACAGAAGACCGCCATCGGCCCACTCTATCTGCTACAACAACTGAGCGACAGCCTCCGGCGGAGCAACGGCAGAATCCGGGCATGTAGTTAGCAAAGGACAGCGGGGCGTTAGCGAATCAAGGTTTTCTTCGGGTTGAGCGAGTGGTGAAGGATCCATATCATGCAGAGCGAGACACTGTCAGCCTCGGCGGGCCAGCAGGATGGCGCAGAGTGGAGTTGAGCTCCAGATAAGAATAACTCAGGGATGTCTTTGCGCCGGCATGACCGACCTGGAGCCACTTTATGTGGACCTAACCTGGACAGCATATATTGGGGCAGGGTTGGACATGTCCAGTATATGGAAGCTGATTGAGTGTGGTGAATTCATGCAGACGCAATCGACGGATAGCTATAGGATCGGATGCAACGGTGGCACTCCTCCAGGCTAAGTGATTAGCGTACGAATCTATTCTGAGTAGAGAGCAACAGTTGCGATTAGAGACGTCGGCCTTTCACAAGAGGGTGGAGCTAAGCTATGGTGAGGCAGTGCTGGCCTCACCGGGCTAGCAGAGCGGCGCAGAATTCATGCGAACATGGCTTAGCGATGGCGGTTGTGGCATCGGCGACAAACGCAACAGCAGGATTGGACAGCTTTGCTCTCTAGCAGTTGATTGAGTGGGGCGACTTCATGCGAGCGTGCCCGACAGAGCTACGGCACTGGACTGAATTGCTTGATGACGGCATTATTCAGACCCAGCAACGCCGTAGGATTCATACTAAATGGAGGACAGCTAGGTGTGATTGGACGGAGCTGACCCTCTACAAGTTAAGAGGATGGAGCTAAAGCATGGTTTTAATGGAGCACAAGCAGATTGGGCGGCCTTCACGGATTGACCGAACGAACCAAAGTCACGCAGAGACGGTACGATGAACGAAGGAGCCCGAATTGGGCTGTGCGAACCTGACATTCGCCTCATCGAATCAGGATGATGATGTTTCCCGCAGACCTTCGGCGAAGACCCTTCAACGACGTACACGCAGCGGTCATCTACTGCAGGAGAAGAGGTGCGGTCCATTAAGCACTGCTCTTGGGCCACAGGTCTCGAGCACGATGCGGACGAGGGCATCACGACAAGTAGCGTTATCCCAACCACAGCAACTATATCGGTCCCCGATCGATAACGGGTCTCAGTATTGCTCCCCACAAAGATCCTCTCCAGGAACGAAGGCTAGAGGCGTGAGCAGTATTAAATATAGATCCAGTGCCGACATGTCTTATTAGATAACCGATCTCACGCTCTGCGCTGTCCCAAACAGCTCGTTAATTATAATAGGAATTATCCGTTACCACGACTCAAAACAGTCTCCTAACCCCGCCGCCTTAGGTTATAGATTCTTTGGTAGAGAAGGCAAAGTTATCTGAACAACACAGCTATTACTATATTCGTAGATATTAGTAGGATACTAGTATAAAGGGAGTGCGTCAAACCTATATAGCCGCGGAGACTTAAATTCGGACTAGAGAAGTAGTTCCTATACTAATGCTGCCTCTTATAAAACGGACGACTCAGATGACGACTAGGATAAAAAGAGTAAGAAGGGAGAGGAAGGTATAGAAATATACAGCCAACAAACGTATAAGCCGTAGCTAGAGTTAGATAAAGTGCGTTTACGCTTACTAAGGGATAAGTAGGGTATAGGGTAGAAGGAGATATATAAACGCTTCCTAGATTAGACGCCAGGCGTAGTAAAACTACGCTACTATAATTTATAGAAGAAAGACTCTTAACTTAAGGCTATTAATCTCTATTAATCTAGATGTCTCTAAACGCTCTTACTCCTTTCGGTCGCATTTGGTATCTTACGCCAGACCTGAGGTGCTAGAAAAAACGATCGTTGTGGACCCTACATAGCCTTCTTTAGCTCGCCACTATAGGTACTATATCTGCGATGATAGATTCGACGGAGGTGTTTAGGATGCGTAGGTCTAGTAAGTGTTAAGAGGATCTTACACCGCTCCTTATCCCGGCCTATAATACGGAGCGGGCTAATTAGTAGGCGCCAAGTTTCTGCAGCGAGGGATATGTCTTACTAAGGCTAGGTAGCCACGGAAAATGAATCTTCCTTATTAGCGTGACAGCTTTGCTGATTTGATCGGCTTTTCATCTCCGCAGCTGCACCAATTATACCTTGGACTACGCTTCAGCACAGGTGGGGCGGTGTTCACAGCTATCTTTAGGAAGCTTAGATGAAGATTTGACAGAATAGCGCAAAGTCAATTGAAGGTGATGAAATTGGTATTTTGACCTAAGGTGTGGCGGTGTCCCACCCAGTTGGTGTAATAGCCGTGCCGTGATTTAGAAAGTGGTACTTGTTTCCCATCATACACGTGAATATGAAAATCCAAAATTTCAAAAGAATTCAAGATCCAGCGAGGTTCCAATGGCTATCTATCATCATGGTTCACGGACTCCTGCAGCTTTCAATTCTCCCAGCCGTCATTTTCAATGGATTTCAGGCACGTCCCCAATCGTTGAAGCCCCAAATTCAAAGCCTGCTCTTCCACGGCGAAGCTAATGCGATACCAACCTAGCTCTTCAGTACCGAAACTGCTTCACTGAGAAACAACAACACCCGCCCTGAGAAAGCGCTTGAAAAGCTTCACTTCCTGATCGTGGTTCACATTGACCGCGGAAGTCGCTGGTTCTGGTGCCGAATTTCCATGAAGATAGCGACGCAGGTCGACCCAGACGAAAACACCGGCATGCCTACATATAGCAGTTGAGCGCTGCACACGTATACATATTTGTAGGATGTACTCACACATTAGAATAGTACGGAATGTTATGTTGGTCCAGAAACGATCTTAGGATTGTAAAGTGTTTTGCCAGCACTTTGCGATTCTCGAGTTTGAAGTCGCCCAGGAATTGTTCGTCTTCAAGCATATCTGCCCATACGTCTTGGACGACATAAGGGACCCATCCGAAAACACTGTAGATGTACATGTCACTTCGGTCCAACTAACATTTGAACATAACAGAATGCAACGCACCTTATGCTAGACACTGCGGCTATGAGGCCTTCATTCGTGGAGTGTAGCACGCCCAGTCGAAGCCCCGTGGCGCAGAAGTCCTTACCCATCCCGTGCATTACATGCACCAAGTGACTGTCGATGCACTCATCAAGACCTGCTCCTAATACCGACACGAATGGTGTTACATTTGTAGCCTATGCGTTATGGTAGACCGACAACGCGAAGATCTCGTCGCTGATCAGGTGCAAATTATTGCGACCACAGAAACGTGCGATCTCTCTGACCGTCTCCGCAGGCTTTGAAACATCAGTACATGCAACTTATGTCCAAAAGTCGAAACTCACATAACATCTTCCTAGTGGATTATGAGGACTATAATACCGTAAGTTCAAACAGCAATCGAGAATTCGCAGCTTTGGGAGTCATACTTGGATATCAGCACAGCCCGCACTGTTATGCCGTCTTGAGTAGCCTGGAGGAGAGTCTTTTCCAATGCTTTCCTATTCATATCGGGATCAAAGACATCATCCAGGCCACGGTAACCCTCAACGCTCTTGAAAGGTGCAGGGATGAGCACTCCGCCCGCTCTTAAAGCGCTCATAGGCTTAAACCCTGTGTAGAAAGGAGCAGGAGTAATGATCCCTTCACTTTCATTGCAGATTGCCCACGTCAAGGCATCGATTGCAGCTGCCACTCCAGGTAGAACGAGTAGCTCCTTTTGCAATACAGGCTCGGAAGGCCGGAATTCTGAGTTGAAGAATGGGACTAGCGCCTTCTTCAGACGCGGCGATGCCCGTGGGCCCACTCCATAGCTCAGATGGTCGCTGGTATTGACCGCAGCCTACATAATTGATCAGAGATTTACCATTCAGGGCCTAGCATGATCTTACGTTCTTATTGGCACGCGCGGCTACTTGTTGGTGCAGGAGGGTGTTTTCAGCTACACCGAGAAAGACCCTTCGAAACTTTAGCATAAGGTGTCCAGCACACGAGCTGGAACAGGGACACGTTGAAAATCAAGCCTACAAGCCGTCAGGTTTATCAGTCGCCCAGAGATTGGCCATCACACTCTCTACGGCATTCCATGGTGAGACTTGGACGGAATTATGTGCAGCTCGCTGTGAAAGGCCGAAATACATGCGGCTCTGAGAAACCGGAGTGCTCATCGCGGGTGTTTAAAAATGGTGTATAGATGATTGTTGGTGATATGACCGTACTCGCCCTAAGGAGCTAAGACTATGGAAGCCGTGAAATTGACTATAGTCAGTCGGGCTTCGTCAAGGGCGCCCCGCATAAAAATACACAGTCAATGCCAAGGCGCTAGATTAGATGAGGCTACTTGTGCTGATCATGTTGACGGGCGAATAGCAAGTGTCCTATCGTGTTTATAAGCAGTAGACACAGTACGCCTGGACCTTGAGGTTTTCAATCGAGACCGCGAACATCGACTTTGTTTTTCTAGATTGGCACTCTCAAACATCGCACGAGGTCATCACAATAGGATGGAAGATCCAAGGGCGAAACGGACGGACTATCTGTGTTGTAAAATCCACGAGTAGCCTAAGAGGATAGGTATATTTGAAATAAATTTCAAATGACAACCAAGGCTCATCAGTATATGAAAAGCTCAAATCGGGAGTGGAGAATGAGGAGAAGGAGAATAAAGGAAAAAATATCAATAACAAAACAAGAAATAACAGATTCATCTCTAGATGACCACATCTTTCACAAAAACTTGGAATTTCTATTCCGCTTATCAGACCACCAATAACTGTTCTTCAAAGGCCCCTCGCTTTCAGTGCCTGCATCAAGGTCTGTGCAAAGCTCGCAACGTGATCAGTGCCTATCATAGTGTAATGCTCGCCGTCTACAGCATGGAACTTTGGTGTTTCATTAACAAAATCGGCCCATCGACTCAAGTACTTATCTCGCCATGTCTCACAAGAGTCCGCAACTGCTTTCAACGGTGTGCAATAGAAGATGTCAAGGCTCTTCACCTGGCCAGACGGGTCATAGTCGCTCGCCATTCGCTGGAGCCCAAACGCGACATTGACCCAACGGGCCAGAGAAGCCGCTTCCAACTTCAGCTCATCCCAGCGTGGTTTGTTCGCCATGTTGTATACGATTTCCATAGCCTCGGTGGGTGACACACTGCGATAGACCAGATCTGCCTCATATTGATCCGAAACGTCTTCGGTGATAAGGCCTAGGAAGTGACTCAGATGCAGCAGGCACACATTCCATTCTAGCGTACGTATACGTTGTTTGATATGTGGCGGTAGGTTGAGCGAGCCGAGCAAGTCCACTTCGTTGCCGTCGGCATTCAGCCGCTTTGAGATTTCGAACGCGAGCATCGTGCCGTAGCTATAGCCCGCCAGAGCATAGGGACCGCGCGGCTGGCGTCGACGGATAGCCGCAGTATAGATATCAACAGTCTGCTTGATACTTTCGAAGCGTTGGTAAGGAGGCTCGAAGCCAGCTGCGCGCAAAGCGAACACTGGCCGATCGTCTTGCGCAAGGCATTGAGCCAATCCGATGAAGACTAAGACCTCGCCCACACCGGGATGAATCATCCAGAGTGGTGTTTTCGATCCCTCGCCGCGGATGATGATGACTGGGTCGTAATCCTCGATGGTTGCTGGCTCATCAGAATCTGCCTGTGACTGCCTCAGGTAAGCATCGATGTCAGCCGCCAGGGCCCTGATATTAGGATTCTTCATGATGAGGATAACAGGCACATCCGTTCCAAGGCGCCGCTCAATGTGATACTTGAGTTTGATAACGTGCATCGATGTGAATCCGATATCGAACAGAGACGTTTCAGGAGTGATATCGAGGACGTCTGGAGCTGCGCCCAGAGTTTCGGCGACATTCCCGATGAGAGCCGCTTCGGACTCGTTTGCTGGCTTTGATCCATTCATGTACATCTGCTTGGCTGCCCTGGATGCGCGCAGTATTGCTTGATGGTGAAATTCGGTCCGCAGCGAATTCACCATCTTCAAACAAGCGCGACACTTTGAGCCTGGATATCTTCCCCAAAGTAGACACCGGGAGAAGTGGTATGGATTGCTCTCGCAGAGCAAACACCAATGGCCTACTCGCGGTGCGTATCACACACGCCTGGGTAACCAGACGAGCAATCTCCATCATTTCCTGATCTCCAATAGGGAACGCCTTGAGGATATAAGCGACTGTCACCTGCTCTGTATGCGATGCCTGGGTAGAGAAGACAACGAGTCGAGCTACGCGGTCGCCTAAGGCATTCTCCACGGCTGTTTGGACGTCGGCGGTGACAATCTTAACACCGTTGATGTTGATGACTTCTTTAGCGCGGCCCACCAGATTGAGGTTACCATTTGAATCGATGAACCCCCGGTCGCCAGTTCGAAACCAATGGCCAGGCGCAAACGCCTGCTTCGTCGCAGTCTCGTTACGGTAGTAGCCCTTGAAGACGACCTTGCCACGAACTTCTAGGTCACCTGATTCGTCGGATGCAGCTACCTGTCCTTCAGACGTGACAATACGCATTTCGATACCAGGTATACATTTGCCAAGAGATGCTACTGTGTAGCCACGAGAGACATCGTACTCGGGGCATTTGGTGTTGTAAATTGACCCGGCACACGTCTCCGTCATTCCAAAACCAGCGGTGATAACATTGTGAGGAACTCCATATTTCGAGAATAATGTGGATGCTGCGACGCAGGTTTTGATGTCATTTGCCTCGCCTCCAGATGTTACGCAGACCAGACTCGAGAGGTCCAGCTCGAGGCTCTGTTGAAGTGACTCGAAAGTGGCGACCAGCTTGGCCAGGAAGAAATTTGGAGCAAACGTCAGAGCAACCCGGTGTCGACTGATTAGTTCCAAGAATGTCGTAGGAGATGTCACGACATCGACAGTGCTGACGTGGATTTGATCAACACCGAGCCATAATGCCTGAAGATGGATCTCAAGGAGGCCGGCGACGTGGTCTAGGCCGATCCAGTTCAAGAATGGCCGGTCCCGGGGAAGCACGCGTATTGAAGCCTTGCCGGCAACTGCAGCCAGAACTTGTTCGCGTGTGAAGCAGACGGCTTTCGCGTTGCCTGTACTTCCAGAGGTCAACATGAGCACCAGCAAATCTCCACCTTTTACGCCGTTCGTTTGACCATGATTTGTGCCATTTCTCGTAGAAATTCCGTTAAAAGTACTTGTAGGGCCATTATTATGGCCATTCAGATGGCTTTCAGCATCATGGTTGTCGCCATTGGTACGCGAAATGTCGGCATGAGAAGATCCTTGTTCGGACTTGTCAATTACACTCTCGATGGAATGTAGATGTATACCGTGGCTGTTGCCAAACAAAGGCAGGAATTTTGATCTGGTAAAACATATCGGAGACTCCAGGAGAGTAGACAGGTTCTGAATGTGCTTATGGCGATCCTCCTCGATGTTGCTGAAGGGGGATGAGAGGACTGGCAAGCCGCCAGCGAACACAACTGACCAAAACCATAGGATAACGTCCCAATGATCGTCAAAGTGTAACAATACCAGATGGCCAATCCGGAATTGCTTGAGTCATTGAATGGTGCAGCTAATAATCTTGGCTTCCTTGAATAGGTTTGTGTAAGTGATTTCCTTAGGGTTGCGGGTATTGCCGAATGAGTAGCAGAACAGGCGTCCCGGGTTCTCGGAATCTGCCCTGGCCTTGAGGACCTGCTGTATGTTTTTCCAAGGAGGCATGTTTTTGAGTTGATGCGATGTAAAAGTCAGCTAAAGATGCTCCACAAGCTTGAGTTTCCTTATGCCGATCGTGAATGTTGAAGTTTGTCCCTCGAAAGTATCAGCGTGAGACTTACTCACTTATCGTTGCATCCGGTCGTGGAATTGATCCTGTCCTTCTAATCTAGGCATACGACTGACATGCTTGGGAAATGGGTACTACGGCAATCAAGGCAAGGCGGTTACAGAACGCAACGGGCTTGGCACATCTGGCGGCTGGCGGAAATGGCGGAGATTGGTGAGGTTGTTCGTAGTCACTAGGGTACGCTATCTTTCCGTTGTCTTCTGTAGCTGTATTGCCGCGCCTGAAAATGTGCAAGAGCATGCATTAGCTCTTAGATCAGGCGCCGTTAGGAGGACTCAGGTCAGGGATACATGCTGGGTCCCATCTTGCAAACCTATGTGCCACATCCTCCTACATCCTGGCCAGGGTGGTCTTGGCCGACCGGAGGCCTAGCATGAATCTTCGGTATCCACCGAAACAGAAAGACTTTCACCATGCGCCGCATTCGTCGCTTCGGTGTCCGAATGATTCATGCAACTACTTGCAGAATTGATTGTTTGTTTCACTGCGCATTTGCCGTTGCTCGCCGATCAGTTTACCCCTCGCACATGCAAAGCACTGTAAGCGAGGTAGTGGGTGAAAGTCTTAGTGTAATATGGCCGCGTGACATGACGTCACATAACATCTTAATGTAGCAGGCACTACTGCTAGTGGACACCTACTACAGAGCTGAGAGCGGCTACACACTCTCTCTCTTGTACACACACAGACAGATACAGAATACACTCAAGTTTCGTTGATCGATTGCCACACTGCCTCCGGACCTAGCGGTCACATGTAATCCCTGTATCCCTGTAACCACCTGCAGGATCGGCTACCATGTCCTCCCGCCTGTTCCGCTTTGGTTGCCGGTTAATCAGCCTTACCTGCAATATGCGCAGTGACTCAAGGAAGAGCCGCTTTCCGAGATCGTCCCATGGGGTTGGTAACACCACAGGAAGTGGATACTTGTGGCTAGACTACCCCATATTTCTTACCAATTGCTCACATGAATATTTAAGCTTTGCATTGCGCAGCCGGCGCTGACCACAGGCTTCTGCCGGTCGAGCTGGGAACGACGTAGACATACGAAGACTCATCGTGCCGAAGTTTTGGGTTAAATCGGTAATAATGGCCGATAAGGTTATCTGCGACTTAGGGTATTGATCCTTTCCCGCAGCCTATCGTGATTGAAAGAATTTGCTTAATCCATCGTACCCCGAAACATTTTCGCTCACTTGCCTCAGCTCAATAATATGGCGCCCAAAGAGTCACTTTCGCGTATTGTACAACTCGCCAGAACAATCAGTGCGTCAGTGGACAAGATAGAGGAGGTTTTGGTAGCCGAAGGCATCGAGTCACCCAGTTTTGACGAAGATGCCCCGTTCAACATCCCTCTCGAGCTGAGTCCTCAGCATGATGCTGTGCTTGATGCTACTGCAGAGCTTTATGATCTCCTACTCGAGCCTTTGAACCTGATCCATAGGCATGCTGGCGTACGTATACTCGCCCGAACGCAAGCCTTCAACAGCTGATCATCATGACTTGAAAGCACAATAACCCGCTATGCATGCTTGCTATTGCAGAGTTCAAGCTTGCGGACAAAGTTCCACTCCATGGCGAAGCTTCTTTCGAAGATATTGCCAAGGACACGCCATTGACTACTGATATGACGGCTCGTCTGCTCAGGCACGCCATGACCATGCGTATCTTTCGCGAGACTTCACCAGGAATTGTTGCCCACACTGCCGCTTCGAGGACACTGCACAAATCGGCAGCCAATGACTGGCTGCAAGCTGGTACAGCGGAGATGTGGCCGGCAGCTGTCAAGGTCGGTCTGATCTCAAGCAATTATCTGCTCCCCATAGCTGAATTTTTGCACAATAGACGGTCAATGCTCTCAAGAAGTGGCCAGCATCTGAAGAACCCAACGAGACGGTATGATCCACTGCTCCTGCAAATGGTGAAGCAAACTCACTCAGTCCTCCTCAATAGGGCTACTCTTTGGCGAATAATACCTCTGAGACCATTTATCAAATCTTCTCCAAAGATATGGAGCGGGCTTCGCGATGGGCCAGAGGGATGCAGATCTTCACCGAGAGGCCCCAGTTCAATTTGGCTTACACCACCGATTATTACGACTGGGAATCTTTAGGTAAAGCCCAAGTCGTCGACGTCGGCGGTTCCTCAGGACACGTTTCCCTGGCGCTGGCGAGGAAGTTTAGCAACCTCAGCTTGACCGTGCAGGATATGGAGCAAATGGTCGCAAATGCGACGGTTCCAGAGGACGTCCAAGGAAGAGTCAAATTCATGGGTCCACGACATCTTCTCCCCGCAGCCTGTCAAAAACGCTGATGTCTACTACCTGCGTTGGATCATGCACAACTGGTCTGATAAGTACTGCAATTTGATCTTGAGCGCTCTGCTGCCTGCGCTCAAGCCTGGGGCGAGGGTCATAATCCATGAATCTCTGATGCCAGAGCCTGGTACAACGGCGTTGTGGAAGGAGAAGAACCTGAGGTATGTGAGACATGATCAAGATTTATGATGGGCATATACCCACTAATAATGTCCTGCAGGACAACTGATCTGAACATGGCTGGCGCTTTTAACGCAAAGGAGAGAACAAAGGTCGAGCTTGAAGCTTTGCTCAAGAAGGCTGACCCAGCGTTTACCCTTCGTAACGTAGTTGAGCCCAAGGGGTCAGCACTCCAAATGATGGAGTTTGAGTGGGAGGGTACAACTTAGTCAACACAATCATGCGTCATTATGACGTATTTCTTTTAAGGTTCGACAAGAATCATACCTTCATAGGCCCATTGAAAACTTGCCCATGTGAGAATGTCGATTGTCAAAACTGGTTGTTTGTGGGGGCAGATAGCTTTCCATGACTCGACGTTGTCTCGAAGATGCTGTCGTGAGAATTCAATGAAGGCCATCGGGCCTAGAGCGAGTGAAGTATCAACGTTTGCAGTTCAAAAGATTCCGCGCTCAGGCTGGAGACACATTCAAGAGTACAGCTGTTTGTGATGCTACGATGGCACAAACTGCATCACATTTTCTATTATATCTCTCCGTTGGTTGACTTGGCCCTCGGTAAACGCACGTCCATAACGCTTTCATAGCCCGTGGGGTAGTACGTATAGGTACGCGTCAATTCGAGCCCTGCCTCTTCGAACGTAGTACGCCACTGCGCTTCGGTACGCTCCGTGCTGGCGAACGCTGAGAGCATAGTCATATCGATGGACGAGGCGATGTAGCTAACACCAGATTCGGGGAGGACGAGCTCATCGATGAGCAATATCGACTCGTGCGCCATGGCAGCCTTGATGTTATCGAGTACTCGTCGCACGTTAGGTGGAGACTGGTTGTGCAGCACAGCATGCAGATAATAGAACTTGGCGCCTGCGAAGAACGCAGATTAGCCGGACTGAAAGATCAAATCTTAGGACGGCTACATACCAACAATGGGCTGCGGCTCGAACATATCATGCGCTATGTTTTCAACACCAGGTGTAGGAAGTGCGTTCGCCACCGAGTGCGGCAAGTCCTGCAGTATTACGCGGCCTTGTAAATGAGGGTACTTCTCTTTGAATTGCGCGCATTGGTGACCAATGCTGCCGCCGATATTGAAGTAGAGGCCTTTGTCGGCATGCCAGTTGGCAGCCTCCTTTTCCACAGGGTATACCGATAACCAAGTGGTATCAAGCTTCCGGCGCAATGCCATGTAGGTATTGAAATGATCCAAGTGTACCGGGTGGCTGGCGAACCAGGCGTACGAGTTCAAGGGCGTATTAAACGCCACTTGAAAGGCCGTTTTCTTCTCGTCGACAGGGTTCTTGTACCCAGTCTCTTTCAAGTAGTCTGGTAGCACTTCGTACTGCGGTGCGGCGGTGGTGAAGCTGCGACATATCAGCAGGGAGACATGGCATCGTCACTCCTACCAACGTGTATCTCGCCTTGACGAAGAACGGACATTGTAGGTTAGCAGGTTGTATCAAGGTGGTTGTTTTCATTTACGAGGGATTACCGGTTTTGAGGCAATCCTCCGCGTTGGGGGAAACTTGGGGTTTTAGACGAAACTCCGTCAGCTAAGCGCCGAGGCAGAATCGATGTGTGTAAGCAGGGGAGGGGCCTAGGGATGGGTATCTCATAGATGTATTGAGTGTAACTCTGTAGTGTAGGTCTGTAGAAGAAGAATGGAGATCAGAGCTCGGTGGTAGGCGGACCTGATGAGACAGACTGGTGTCCAGTCATGTGATGTGGTCCTGGGCTTACAATGTGATTGGTAAGTGCATCAATCTGCTGTGTGAGACGCTTCGGATGATTGAAGGAGACCGGCCAGGGGAGAAATCCGTAAAGGCAAGAGGTAAATTACTACATTTGCCGCCGCACCCCAACCAAGCTGTAATGATTGACATACTAACTCTAAGAGAAACACTCAAAAAGGATTCAACGACCACAGAGTACATCATGTCCGTGATGACCCAAATGCGAAAATGAACGGCGCCTGGGGGGTTTGTAGTGCCTTGCCTGATCTTCAAGGAGACCGATCCCTTCAGGCCTTCCAGTGAACCTCGATGATACCCAACAAGGATTCCTTGGGCACGAATACCTTATGAAGAACGAATCGTTCATCAGCGGCAGCAAGAAGAGCTTTCCATTCGTCTAGGTATCGTTCACGGCCGTTGGAGAAGCACTCGAGAGCCAAATCCACTGACCTGTGAGGTTCTGTTAGCAAGCGCTTCCACGTTTCATGATCCGTTTCGACACGTGGCGGCATACCTTGTAAATCGGTCCCTCCACAAGGGAATGGTTTCCGGCTCCGGCATTACCACATCCTGAATGAGAATCTTCACTCCAGGTCGAAGAGCCGGAATCTGCGCCTTCAAAGCCTGGGTCGCGAACGCGTCACCCAGACCTCGGAAGACCATGCGGAAGAAGTAGACATCCGCCTTAGCATCCTGTGGCGCAAAGAGCTCGTGTTCCTCAAATTTGACCCGGCCTGCCAACTCCGAAGGGATCATTGAGTTTACCCCTACGAGGGTGTCCTTGGAGTCTTGGACGATGAATTTGAGTTTCGGAAAGTTCTTCGCCAACTCGAAGGCAGCTTGGCCCTGAGATCCCATACTATTGACAATTGTCGCGTTGCCGAGGGATGCCCAATCATAGACCGTGCTAATGTTCTTGATCGAGTAACCCGGAACGAGGTTGATAGCTTCCATTCCAGCTCCAAAGCGCGCTGCTACTTCAGGGTTGGAGGCGATGACCTCCGGGACTGTCTTGCCATCGTTGGCGAGAACAAAACCCTGTAAAAATTAGTAACAGCTCTCTTTTTTCCATCTAGATTCGAGATGCTCTGGGAGACAGAGTGCATTATTGACTCTACGATAGTGGCAAGCTCACCGTCTCGTTTGGCATTTGCGAATTAGGCCATTTCTGAAGCGCGTCTATGATCTACACCAGACGACAGGCGTTAGTTCATTTCTACGCGTTCTGGAGATATTCTAGAACCTGGCGCACTTACTCGCGTATTAGCAGGCCAGGTGTCTCGGCCCTCGAATTCGACCCAGCCATTGATGTAAGGAATGGTCAAGAACTTGGAAATTTTGCTATGTGTGATCACTTCATGCTCTGGTTCGTCAAAAATGCGCATGGTAATCGCGTGTCGGACGAGACGTCTGACAGCATATTTTGCAAGGCCTGTTTTTTCAGAAATCTCGTCGAAGGTGATCTTGCCTCCTGCAGGGATCATATCCGGGATTTTGTATCGGCATACTCCGTCGATGGTGACTAGATTCTCGATCTGTAATTATTAGCCCAGTAGAAAGCGCGTCGGAGTGCGCGTGAGACTTACGGAGGCGAATTTGAAGAGCAAAAGCAGAGGGTCCAGGAGAATCTCGTGCAGCTCAGCAGTTGCATCAAGCACGGCATCTTTGAGACTGGAAACATCCTCCGGCAGCAACTCGGGGCCGTTCTCAGCAAATGACGGGGTCGCCGCGCCTTGAGCTGATAGCCTCTCTTGCAGTTTGGTGACAGAACTGCTAATCTGAGCCGCGAGTTGGACGATTCTCGGAGTCGTGTTCTTGCTGGAAGCCATCGCGATGTAGGGAAAGAAGAGGATTCCGAAGATTGGCCATGCGCAGAGCGCGGACACAAGAGGGACGATCATTCGTTCTTTCAAGGTGGGTCTCAACAATATTGCAAGGGTTGGACTTATACGAGTTCCGCGTGACACTACGGCAGCCACGCCGCACGCGGCACGCCCAGAAAGTCGGGGACAGTGACAGGGTTGCGCGCCGCAGGAGTCGTGTTTGAGCCAATCACAGGCAGCTGTGAGGTTGTTGGTTTTGCGAGCAAACAAGGCTGTCTCGCGGGGTTCGCGAACACGCCCAAGGCTG
The DNA here is from genome assembly GCA_010405425.1 of Lentithecium fluviatile CBS 122367. Classification (NCBI taxonomy): domain Eukaryota; kingdom Fungi; phylum Ascomycota; class Dothideomycetes; order Pleosporales; family Lentitheciaceae; genus Lentithecium; species Lentithecium fluviatile. Next base: position 620,521 of record MU005584.1, read on the forward strand.
CTCGGAGTGAATGCTGTCAATGCTGTGCCACTCCCGTTTGCTCATGCTTACACCCCTATTGCTGCATCCGGTCGGTTCCACAGGCCACTTTGATCTCATTTCCCGAAACGGGCACGCCCACGAAGGGGTAATTACTTGTCCCGCGGTAGCTCACTTGGCTGGGCGCAGCTCCAAAAGAAAAAAAGACCGGAGTTTGCGGTCGTCGACAAGACCTCCGCTTACGATTGGGGTTAGATGCACAGCTTCAATGCAAGGTTTCTCCAGCCCGGGCATCGCGTTTGGCTTTAGAACCCTGCTCTCGAATCTCCAGACTTTCTGATCCAGCTGTTGGTCGTACCTTGCATCATCGGCTAAATCTTAAGTTCCTGTCTCGAGCTTGCAATGGCTTCCAACAATACCAACTATAAAGCACTGGCAGACTAGATCAAGTCAATTCTAAAGGACCCTAAAAGCGCCACAGCCAAAATAGGCAATGAAGCAACACGTCGCCGCTTAGTGGAGGGCGGGCGTAAGCTTTCTGTTACTTTAGAGACGAACAGAGAGACAATGCGCAGAATTGGCTACGCAGTATATTAAATATCCTCTTCACAGTTGCGTAGCTAAAGTCCACCATCATTAGCATCTCTAACTACCTTTCGCCCTCGTTGGTGTAGAAAGCAAGTTGTTCGCCACGTTAGCAGCCAGACCTCGTCCTTTTAAGATCACAGAGATATCTAAAAAGACTGGTATTCACCTAAACCTACTAAGTACGTGTATTTATACTTTTTTGTCTCTTAAAGCAATAAACATTAATTATCCCTAGAGAGACTACTACGCTATTACTAAGCTACAGAAGTTATAGCCTAAAATAACGACGACACCTACTAAGCAACTAACATAACCTAAGCTCTTAACAACGACGACCACGCTAACTCTCTCTAATGAACGTGAGTTCAATCTACTAACTTATAATACCCAGTCTTTACACTAATTCTCTAAATAGACGCAGAACCACCGCCTACGGAGCCCTTAACCTCCCTAACTGGCTTAAGAAGATCGAATACAAAGACCCCGTTAGCATCCTCCCTACCGCCTAGAGCAGCACCCTTAACATTACAGATAAGCATCCCTACGCATAGCTAGCTAATAACCCGTAGGCACTGGAACTCGCGCAGGCGCATATAAGGGTCTAGCGCAAGGGCCAGCCGTTGTTCTTTAATGCGCTAAACTTCGAAGAGCGCTTCGCGCAAAACACGGACAGCGAGACTATCTTGTTCGTAGATATTAGTGGCTTAACGGGGCCGCAGTCGCGTAAACTAAGGAAGAGGTTCCCAAATTTAAAGGGGAGAGTGCTGCTGCAGGATAGGCCGAAGGTTATAGCGCAGGTGAAGGAGGAGCTTAAGACTATAGGCATTAAGGCGGAGGTGCATAATATTTTTACCCCGCAGACTGTTAAAGGTATAATAAGCCCTTAAAAGAGGAGAGAAGAGAAATCTCGGTTAACACTCTTTAGGGGCCTAGACGTACTATCTCCGCAACATCTTCTATGCTTAGGGTAATCCTACTTGCAAGCAGATCCTCGTTAATGCTAAAGAAGGGCTAACTAAGGATTCGGTGCTTCTAATTAATGAGATTATTCTTCCTAAGCGGGACGCGACAGCGCAAGGAGCGTAGCACGATGTTAAGGTTATAATTTGCGTAGGTACGTACAGCGAGTCCCCCTTAACGCGGAAATCCTCTACGCTTTTCCAACACGATATAGAGTTCCTAAGCTAAAAGTCTTGCAGGCGGTATTGAACGTATAAGAGCTTAATAGGAGAATTTGCTAAACAGCGCTAGACTACAGTTGCGTAAAGTAATTAATTATAACACGGACTTAAAAGATTCCGTAATTATTGCGGTTCTCTAAGCATGTTATCCTTTAGTGTCGCGTTATTAACTAATTTGTAACTAAGGTCTATTAGTCTAGAAGTCTATAGTATTAGATATTTAAAAACGCACTTAAATTTCTTATATATAGAAGCTCGCAGTGTAAATCCCGTATAGCCTTAATGTCCTATATGCGCAGAAATCTAGTAAATTATAATACAAGAAGAATCCGCATCGTGCCCTTCTTTAGAACTTTTAGTTAACCTATATCGCGCCGTTGCCTAATTACCGTTCCTTTATAGAAACTTATATTAGCTTAGCTCCCTGCAAGCATTACAAACGCGGAACAAAGAATTAAAAATTCTAACTTAAGCAACCTTCTCTACATCCTTCTTTAACTAATCTAAGTCCGTGCCTTTACCCGTTAACTTCGTGCTATCCTTGTTCTTCCCTACACCTTCTTCCTTCTTCTCCCTTAGATTATGCCAGCCTATTCCCTATAAGAAGATTCTACACAGTGTCGCCAGCGCCGCCGCAAGGTAGAACGTGCGATTAATACTATTTACGTACACCTTCAGCACATCTAGCAAGTCTTTAGGCAACACAAAAGCGTGAAACCCCATAGCGCCGGCATTTACGATATTAGTAGAGCTAACGTTAGGTGCAAGTTTAGGGATTTAGTTCTTTATGCTCTTAAGGAAAATAACGTTGTAGAGCGTTATTGCGATAGTAGGCCCGAAGGCTTAGCTAAAGACAACAAAAGCGATGCCTAAGCTTAGCTCTTCGCTGTTTATTACTGCTTGCACAGCTATAATTACCTGTGCGATTAAGTGAGTTAGCGGGATAAAAGGGATGAATAGGGCCATGCGAGAGGAGACGAACTAATTATAGGCTAGCTCTAAAGCCGACGCCGCTAAGAATTTAGAAGCTAATCCATTTGCCGCTTAAGCTGCTAGGCTAAAGGAGGGAATATAGGCCAGTTCCTATTAAGAGGAAGACAGTTAAAAAGACAGCTACTGGAATTACGTAGCCGATTTTGGTTACTGCCGGCGGTTTGTTAGCTTTCATAGTATCTGTCAGATTTTTAGATATGCAATTGACTTACCGGCGACACCCGAGAAGCCAGCCGTTATAAGCTGTGATATGATCAACGGAAGGAGATACACCGCGCTCTTGATTGCGCTCGCGCCATTCACAGCTTGGAAATGCAGCGGAAGATAATAGATGCCTCCGTAGACCGCAGACGTGAGAAAAGCCACGTAAAGCCCAGAGGACAAGACATCTCTCCAGCTGATCATCGAGCGAGGCATCATCGCGTCCTCCCCGCGGTATCGATTCCAGAATCCCCAGACAACAAAATTCGCCACGAACCCGCAGAACAGGCCGATCACTACTGCTGAGTTCCACGGATGAGCTTGGCCTCCGAATTGGAGAGCGAGGAGAAGTTGCAGAACGGCGGGCGCTAGGAGAGCGAAGCCTATGAGATCGAGGTAATGATGTATCCGCGGTAGCAGAGACAAGGGGTTCGGCTTGATCTTCTCTTCAGGGACGCGTAGGGGAATTATGCCGAGCACTGCAAGTGCGCCGACGGGCAGGTTCACGTAGAAACCTAGCATGATCAGTCAACTCTGGAATGGCGAGGAAGGAGAGGGGACGTACACCAGCGCCATGTTGTGTAGGATGTGAATGCGCCACCGATGAGAGGTCCCAGAACAAGTCCAAGAAGGTTGACTGTTCATTGTGAGTTAGCAAGAGCGGCCGCGGTCGAATGGAAGCGCGTTTGACAACTTACATCCCAAGTTTAACCCTATCAGAGCTGGCCAAAAGCGTCAGTAAATGACTCGACATCATAATAGGCTTCGCTTACGTGGGCGTTTCTCAAGAGGCGCGCACAGTGAAATGATCGTGATAGATCCGGTCGCGACGCCCGCACCACCGAAGCCGGCAATAAACCGGCCTACAATAAACAGGGCAGACGAGGTAGCGGCGCCACATATGACTGATCCGACTTCGAATATGAGGAAGAAGACCAAATACGTCCACTGTTGCGATAAGTCCAAGGCTCGAAACATGAACAAATCACAATGTCACGAACCTTGGTGTTAAAGTACTTGTATATTGTAACTACGTGACATAGGTCACATGACATCTGGTTGTGGCAGGCACTGCCTGAGGGCACTTACTGGTGGACATGTACACTTACCTCACGAGATAATAAAGAAGAACATAATACACTTAGTTTTGTTAATTAATTACTACACTACCTCTAGACTGCATAGCGGTTACAGTTATAAGCCTAGCTATTAACTTTAAACGCTATATTCGCTGCTGTACGCTAATAAGCTATTAACTGCTATTAATAGAGCTACGTTATTAACCTACTACCTTTACCTAGCTAAGCCTTAAGTAAATTATCCTATATAAGAGTTAAGATCTAAGAGCTATTAGAGCCTAATTCTAGGATAGCTACTACTACCCAGGCCCTGTTAGTAACTTCGTGATTTTTCTGCGAAAAAGCCTGCGCGGAGCGCGGGCCTCTTAGCTTAACGATAATTACACGCTTAACAATAAAACACCCTACATACGCACCTATATATATTAAAAACGCGTCGTTTTTTACTTAATAATATGCTAGTAAGTTTATTAAAGGTCTTCTAGTATACTACTAAGTGTAAGGTTATTACTAGCTACGTTTAGAGACTACGCGCGCTTCTAAATCTAAATTTAAGCGCGTACGCTTATAACTACGGCCTTAACTACTAGAGGCTCTAGAGAGCCTATATAGGTAGCTTAACGCGCTTAATACGTTTATTAATAAATAAAAAGCTCTTCTAGGAGCAGGACCTTGCTCTCTAGCGATTTCTTAACGTAATTAACACTATTAGGTTTAGTATATATAGCGATTTAGTAGTAGGGCAGGCGGACGCGCTCCTTGCGCAGGCACATAACAGAGATAGCAACCCGCCTAGGGTAGGCGCCTACTAGGCCTAGAGATAACTAAAAGCTTACCTAGAGTATTAGCGCGTTAAGGCAAAGCCTATTAAGGTTACTTAGAAGCTTGCGTAGTCGCCTAATAGTATACGTAGATAGTTTTTAAAGCTCTAGAAGGTCTAGGGCAACCTAGGTATCCTACTAGATAATATATAGAATATAGATAAGTATAGCGTACGTATTAGTATTATAAAGAACTAGTATATCTTTATAAAATATAGTAAGTAGATTATAATTCTATATAGTAATAATTATAAGTAAGTTACACTTATAGAGGCTATCTTTACTGCTAGAGCTTTAGTTAAGCTTATAATTATTATTAAAGTAGCTACTCTTCTAGAGTACTAGGTAGTTAATTTACTAGATAACTACCTACTCTATAAGTTAGAAACTAGCTACTTTAATAATTAGTTAAGCCTTAATTAGCTTAAGCACTTTAATAAGTTAATACGCTCAGGTATAATAGGCGTATAGAGGCTACTTTTAATAGATAGCTATAGGTCTTACCTTACCTAAGAGTTTTATTAATACGTAGAGAAGGCTAATATATAGCTTTTTACTCTCTCTCTATATAGTACCTACTTCCTCTAGCTACTTAATATAGGCTACTTTTAACTATTAAAGTAGTATTATAGCTAGGTCCTTAACTACGTAGCTTAAGTAGGCGTAAAGAATATTAATAAGGCGAATTTCCTAGCGTTACTTAATAATATCTAATAATAGGCTCTCTACCTATTAATAATATAGAGTAGCTAAAGGCGTATAGAGCTTTATCTATATAACCTAGAGCTTATTATTTACTACCTAGGCGCCTAAGAGTCTATTAATATAGCTATTAAGGTTACGCGTATAATACTAAAGTATTTATTATTCTCTAACGCTATTAAGCTTTAGGCTTCTCTTATAACGCCTAAGAGGAGCGCGTATCTCTAAGAGCGTCTTACTACCCTCTCTAGTAGAGAGCTAGTCTCTTTAACTTTTACTTTTATACCTAGCTAGCTAGGCTAGTAGACGCCCTAGATAATTAGAGAGCTTACTTCTTAGTTCTAGGGCGTTATAAGCGACCTTAAATAAGTCTTACTTAATAATATAGCTAGTAATATTATGCGTATAATTAAGGGCCTTAGGGCCTTTATAAGAACTATAGATAGGCTATAAAAGTAGCTTCTATCCTTTATAGCTACGCTTAACGCTAGAGAGAAGTAACACTATTATAAGAGGCGCGCTCTTAATATTAGAGAAAAACCTATATACGCTAGTAACACGTGCGCTATAGTTATTTATTAATAGGAGGATAAGCTTATAAAGTAAGAGTAACTTCTTCTCTAGTATAAGAAGTAAAAGGTTCTTACGCTGCTTAATTAATAGAAGACACTACGCTTAAATATACGTAATTAGGGTAAGAAGTCTCTGCAGTAATAGAAGGCTAGCCTTACCCTCTTTAAGAACTGCTTATAGTATATATATAACACGCGTAGTAAGAACCTTTACCTTCTCCGCCTAGTAAATAAGGACTATATAGATATTAGAGGAGCCTTTCGCGTAAGGCACTATATTAGAGACTTACTACTTAGTATAGTAGAGAGCTCTTAGCTTACCTAGGGCGCCCTTAACTTGTATACTAAGCTAACAGCCTATTAAGTAAGTATATAGAACGCTAGAGCTATTAACACTCTTACTAATATTAAAGATAAGCCTTAATACTAAGTAATTACTCTGTATGTAAGTTTTAGGCTTAATTTTAAGTCTTATAGGCATTTAGGCGCCCTAGAGATACCCCTAGAGCTCTCTAATAATAACGCGTTAGGCGACGTTAACAGCGACTTTAAGTCTATTTACGCTACCTAGGCTAACTAGGGATACTAGAAGAACTAAATTTATATATATTATATATTCTAAAATATAAAAAGCCTTAAATATAGTAGTAAAATTAGTATTTTAGCATTATTTATTATTAAGCGTGTAATTATTATTAAGCTAAGAGGCCCGCGCTTCGCGCGGGCTTTTTCGCAGAAAAATCACGAAGTTACCAATAGGGCCCGGGTAAGCTAGATAGACTAATAATAAGAATAATAATTATACTTAAGAAGCCTATAGACTAGAAAGAATAGAACTTTCTATAAAAGGATAGCCCGGACAGGTATTACCTATAGTTAATAATTAATCTAGACCTTAATAAGATAGCCCTTAAGACGCTTAAGAAGCTAGTAGTTATTAAGCTAGAGTAATACTATAATAAGATAGAAGAGAATACTAGCGTTATGCTTAGGGACATAATAAGTAAGAAATTCTAGAGATATAAGTAGGTAAAGAAGAACTATAATTAAGCACTAGCTAGATATATAGTTAAGAAGAAAGCGTTAAATAACTTTACCTAGGAGATTAGCTAAATAATTAGTTACTGCTATATATATCTTATCTAGAGTAAAGATACTACTTACGCTTAACTAAAGAAGCTAAAGAAGCACCTCTACTTATTAATAGCTAAGAGGGAGCTGCAGCTTCTAGTAAAGTATTAGTAAATATAGAGCTAACTATAAAATAATATTAATACCTAGCTAAAGAATTAGCTATATATTATATAACTATGTAAGGCAGTAAGCCTACCTAATATTACCTTACTACGAGCGTAGCGCGACTTTCTGCTAGCTATTAAGGGTCTTAATAATATATAGATAACTACTTAGTAGGCTACTCTATACTAAGCTTAGCTAAAAGAATAGCCTATATAGGCCCTAGATAACTTTATTATTAAATTTATAATGTACTAGCGCTTAATAAGACTATAGCATTATTATTTAGTATATTTATAACGCTAGATATTAATTAGATAGTATAGAGATGCGAGATAATAATAAGAGTAAAGATAGAAGGCTTAAATATAAATGTAACTTTAAGCATTAATTTAAGGACTATTAGTACCTTAGAGGTAAGAGTAAGCCTTAGATCTAGGTACTAAAGCCTAATATTTAAGAAAAGTTTAATAAAGTAATAGAGAGTTAGTCTCTAGTTAGACAGGTAATAAGAGTGGCTCTTAAGGCTAATATAGGCACAGCAGCTTTAATAATACTGCGTTAGTTTAATAACTATAGTCTAACTATTAAGAAACTTAATAGCTATATGCTATAGCTTACTATAAGCATAGACTATATAAATAAATAGATAATTAAGCTAAGCTTAATTAATTAATATATCTTTAACCTAGGATTTAACATCTATATAACTAATACAAGAGCATATAGCTAAAAGAAGCAAGCTAATAAGATAGAAAAAGTCGTTAAAGCTAGTAACTAAGAGCTAGTAATATAAGAGTAGGGAGATGTAACTCTACTTATTAATACGCCTAAGGGTATAGAGTAAATAGAGCTTATCTATATAGCTTATATACTAGGCTTCCTTATAAACGTAGTTAGTCTATCTTACTATTAATTAGTTAGCATATACTTTAATTTAGGCAGAGATTGCTTATACTAAAGAAGATAGAATAACGTTATTAGTAAACTTTAATATATAGAAGGTTATTAGCTAATAGATGCTAAGAGCATAGAATAACTAGACGCTAGCCTACTACTAGTAGCCTTAGCTTATACCTAAAAGAAGCACTTATATAAGCTAAGGAAGCCACTACAGCTTACGCTAGAGGAAGCCTATATTATATAGAGTTACGTAGGCTAATAGGCAATTAACTATCTACTAGAGAGCGTAAACGAACTATGCTTAGTAGATAGCAATCTAGCACTAAAGTAGAAGAACTATAAGATCTGTATATAGTTAAAATTAATAAAGCTTATTAGCTAACAGCTACCTTAGAAACTAGCTAATTAACTATTTAAGCGTATTAGTATTAGACGCGTAAATACTTTACGTATAGTAAGGTAGGCTACCTTATAAAGAACTGCTATTCTAGGAATAAAGTTAAATAATAGCTAAACGTTATATTAAAAGATAACTAGAAATAAATAAAGACGAAGAATAGAACGTATTTAGTAAAATTAAGAGAATTAACTTAGGAACTATAAAACGCCTAGACACTCTAGATAAATAACTTTATAAAGATCTAAAGAAACTTAATAATAAAGAAGAACCCTACTACCTTATTTAGCAGGCACTAACCCTATATCTAGATATAAAGGGACCTTACCTAGGTATACCTGTAGTATAGGACTTCCTTAAAGACTTTAAGATGTAACTACGCAATAGAGATGCTCTACTATATAGAATTCTTAGAAAGAAAACTAAACTAGTAGAAGAACGTAAGAGAAGACTCTATATAGTTACCTAGAAGATATAAGATACTATAAACTATAACTATAAGTATTAGAATAAAAGCTAGAAGTATAATAATAAATAACTAAACTACTACCTACGCTACTATGTTAACGTACGTAACCTAAAATATAAAAGTATAAGCTATATAATATACGTAGACGACTATTATAAAATATACTACGTAGATAAGGTTAATAGAAGCTACTTCCCTAGGGCGAGATATTAATATAAATAGGAATAGTTTAATTACCTTATAGATAAATATAATAAACACCTATAGGATAAACGCGAAGTATAGTACTTCTTGCAGAAAACTAATGTAGAAAATATAGTATACACTCTACTAGTAGATAGTATCTATATCTAGGATAAATAGTAAAACTGTCTAGGAGTAATATATAAGAAATATTACTATAAAAAGAAAAAAAAAATTCTACTTACACCCCCTAGTATTCGCTATATAAATTAACTCTAGATATAGTATAAGATATAAACTTAGTAGAGGATAAAGTAATAATAACTATTAAGCACCTAAACTTAAATAATAGCCTTTTTTAGACTAAAACTAAGGCGAGAAGACGCCTTCTAAGAATTTAATACTATAGGTAATAGAGTATTAATAAAACTTACTATCTAACTTAGAAATATTAAAGCTAAGGCTATAATAGACTTAGGAGCTTAGGAGAACTATATCTTACTAGCTATTACTAGAAAAGTAAGACTTATATTAAGATAAAAATAATAGTCTTACCTTCTATATGCAGGAGATAGAGCACTAATGCCTAAAATACTAAGAATAGACTATAAGGTTAGAATAACGCTAAAAATTAACTAATACTATAAGTAGATTACCTTTAATATGCTAAGATCCTCTAGTTATAAAGTAGTATTAGAATTACTATAGTTAAGAAGACATAACCTATATATTAAATAGGATAAGGGAAGAATATCCCTAACGCGCTATAATTATACGCTATAAGCGAAACCTATATATTAATAAAATTTAATAATAGATAAAAAAGAACTTAATATACTCTTGCGACTAGAAGTTAATAAATATAAATTAACTATAGAAAACGCTAGTAGAAACTAGTAAGTTAAGAAATATAAAGAAATAAGTACTAGCATAACTTATAACATCTCTAAATAATATAAGAAGTAGAAACACCTATTTTAGGAAGAGGAAGAAAAGGTAAACCTACCTAAGCACTAACCTTAAGATTACATAATTAACCTAGAAGAAGGGAAAGTACTACCCTTTAAACTACTCTACGCAAAAATAGGTAAGAAACTTAAATAGGAATAGAAGTTTATAAGAAAAAACCTAGAAAAGGAATATATTTAAACTTAAAATTACTAGCAGCTAGCCTATTTACCTTTATAATAAAAAAAGATAGAGAACTACGACCCTGCGTAGACTATTAAAAACTAGTATCTACTACCTAACGTAAGCGAACTAAGAAATAGACTCGTAAAGGTAACTATCTTTACCTTACTAGACCTTTAAGACAGTTACTACCTTATATAAATAAAGGAAGGCGAAGAATAGAAAATAGTATTCTAATTAAGATATAGACTCTATAAATACCTAGTTATGCCCTTTAGACTTACTAATGCGCTAGTAACATTCTAAGCATTAATTAATAACGTACTAAGAGAACATCTTAATATATTTATTATCGCCTATATAGACGACATTCTTATCTTCTCTAAACATAATATAGACTACTAAGAATATGTTAAGGTAGTACTTAATATACTAGTAAAAGCAAACCTACGTCTAAAACCTAAGAAATGCAAGTTCTATATATAAGAACTTAAATTCTTAGGCTTTATTATTAACACTAAAGGTATTAAAATAAGCCTAGATAAGATTAAAGCTATACGTATATAGCCGTAATTAAAAATAGTAAAATATATCTAAGAGTTTCTAGGGTTCTATAAATTTAATTAACAGTTTATTAAAAAATACGTAGTAGTTACTATACTCCTAATAGATCTTACTAAAAAGAATATACTATTTATATAGAAAGATAAATAGAAAAAAGCCTTCTAACTTCTATAAATAGCATGCATTACGCTACCCGTACTTATTAACTTCTAAAGTAATAAACTATTGCGAATAGAAACAGATGCAAGTAACTACGCCCTTAGAGCTTATGTAAAGTAAGAAAGAAATAAAAAATAGCACCTAATAGCCTATTATTTAAGGAAGCTTACGAATGCAGAAATAAGATATAATATCTATAATAAGAAACTATTTATAATTATTAAAGCACTTAAATATTAGCGAATTAACGTATATAGCTGCTCTAAACCTATTATCTTTACTAATTATAAGAACCTTTTAAGATTTATAATAATAAAGGACCTCTTACTATAATAAGTAAGATAGTCTAAAGCACTTAGATAGTATAAGTTTAGAATTATATACACGCTAGAAAAGAAAAACGGACATGCTAATATACTAAGCTAGTAAAGTAACTTAGTAAGAGATAAAATAATTATACGCGCTACTATCCTAGTATAAAACAAAGACAAATTACTTAGCCTATTATAAGAACTTAATACGCTACTTATAATAGAATAAGAGGTACCTAAGAAATAATAAGAATAAGTTATTAGATAATATTATAATAATCTAGTATATAGACACCCTAGCATTATAAGAACTATAGAGCTTATCTAGCGTAACTACTAGTTTAAAGAAATAAATTAGAAAGTTATAAACTACATTTAAAAATACGCAGACTGCTAGAAGAATAAATATAGCACCTATATACTTTATAGAGAAATGTAAGCTATCTAGGTTCTAGACAAACCTTAGACTAATATTTCTATAGAGTTTATTACTAGACTACTAAACTTTAAGGACCTAGTAACTAATATATCCTTTAATGTAATACTAGTAATTATTAACTAATTTACTAAGTATATAGAGATAATCCTATTCTATAATACCTATATAGTAAGATAACTTAGATTTATAATCCTAGACTAACTAGTTAGGTATTATAAAATACTAAGAATAATTATTAGCAATTAAGATAAACTATTTAAATCTAATTTTTAGATAATGCTAATAGCACTTATTAGAATAAAACGAAAGCTATTAACGGCCTACTATTCGCAGACAGACAAATAGATAGAATAAATAAATAGAACTATAAAAACCTACCTAAAAATATATAGTAATAAACTATAAAATAATTAGGTATTACTGCTACTAATAGCCTAACTAGTATATAATAATAAGAAATTAGAAGTAATAGAATGAATACTATTCTATGTAAACTATAGAAGACACCTACATCTCTTTAAAAGAACTCTACTAATAAATATATAAACTAAAACAGCAGCTAATAACGCTAGAAATATATAAGTATATAAGAAAATAAAAGAAAACATATAAAAAGCATAACAAAAGAGCATTAAATATAATAACTAAAAACGAAAAACGGCACCTTAGCTAAAGAAGGGGGATAGAGTATATCTACTTATAAAAAATCTTTGCATAACGTAACTAAGCAAGGGACTAGACTACGTAAAAGTTAGACCGTTTTTAATTCTTAAACAAATTAGCCTAGTAAATTACAAACTCTAACTTCTAAGTAATGCGAAGGTTTACCTAGTATTCTACGTATCTGCCCTAGAGCTAGCAGACCCTAGGACACTATTATAAATAACGTTCTACTATTAAAAGGATAAAGATAATAAGTATAAAGTTAAAGCACTACGTAAGTACTATAAAGTAGACTAATAAGACTTCTAAGATAGTAACTTCTACTAGAAATAGCTAGTAAAGTAGAAAAGTTATCCTAAGTTAGAAAATATATAGGAACCTAAAGCTAACCTGCAAAACTATTAATAACTACTTAAAGAAGTAAAACTAAGGTTTAATACTTACTACTATATAGGACAAACGCAACTATAAAGCTAGAATAAAAATAGATAAAAGTAACGCACCCTAGAAAGGTCCTAAGGACGAACTAGTATCTATAACGTTATAGCCTACTACTGCGTTGTCTAGAGCTAATAGAGTAGACTATATTATTAGCGAAAACTTTATACTAATAGAAGTAGCTAGATAATCTACCTTAACGTTTACTACCTTACCCTTAGCCCTAAGCTCTAATATAAGGCACGCGGCCTTCTTTATAGCACGCTCCTTAGCCTACGCTAGAATCTTCTTATTCTATAATAACTAGGATATTACCTTTACTAATAGCTTCTTATCTATATTTACCTTTACTTAATATTCCTCTCTAGTCTAATTAAGTAATAACTAAGATATATTAACGTATAGCTTTCCTACGCAAACGCACTTAGTACACTTTAAATAAGAATTTAGCATAATATAGTAACTTAAGTTTTTAGAAAAACACCTATTATAAGGAACGTTAGTAATAGTATTAGTAGCAAGGATTTTATAAAAGAGATAGAGTTAACGTTTATAAGAATTAGAAGATATAATAACCGCGGGATACTTATAAGGCAGGTAGGGCAAACCGCTTATAAACTAACCTTGCAGAATATTAGGTAATTAAGAATAATTGCATAAAGAGAAGGGATAATATTACAACTAGTAGGTTAAATAAGTAACAGGAATAATAATTAGTTACGTACCTAGACGCTAACAGAAGGTACTAAGATATAAACACTAATTATTATTATATTACGTAATTAATAGCCGCGCTAAGGACTAGTAATAGCTTTAGTAGGAACTATTATAACTATTAATAGTCCTGCAACTAACTATTAACACTAGAGCTATATATATATAGGAATAGCAGGAACCCCTATAGTTCCTAGTGTTTAACTTAGTTAATAATCTATTATTTAGATTCTATTAAGCATTATTAATTTAATAGTTTTATAACTTTAATACTAACTACCTGTTACTTACTTACGTAACTAATAGCCTCCTCCCTGTTATCGCTCTTGCCTAAGAACTAACTTACCCTTACAGGACTAGCTACCCCGTAGAGACGTAACATAACGCTCTTAATAATAAACTCTAGTTTATTATTAATTATAATTAGTTTAGGTAGTAAGTTTTATTAACTAGGTAGGTAATTAGACTCTAGCGCAGCTAGTTAAATTAATAAGATATAAATACTAGATATATCTTTATACTACTAGGTAGGTTTAATTAGTAAGCGTAAAATAAGACTATTTTAGCTACTAGAAATAGGCTAAGGTTCTTCTAGTCTAGCTTCTTTAACTATTAGTTAGTTTAGATATTTTAGGCATTAAGCTACACTTAGTTACCTACTTTATATATTAGAGTAGGTATTTATATCTAGTTTATATATTCTTACTATATAGCTTACGCTTATAATAACTCTTTACGTATAAACTTAATTATATTACGCATCTTCTTAATTATCTTATTTACATTAGCTACTTGTAGTGCCTAATAGGCTAGGCAAACTATATTAATTAGAGGTTTAAAACCTATTTAGGGATGCTATCTATAGTTTATAAGAAATAAAGAAACTTATATAGATTTAGAGATTATATTATTAGCTTTAAACTATACTATTAGTAGCTATTCTACTTAGTTATCTTATTAGTAGTTTATAAATACTTAGAGAACTTATTCTATTATAGCGTTTATATTCTTAGTTTATCTATTACTCTTAGAGTAAAAAGTAGTAGAGAGTTAGGCTTAAACCTTTAGTTATCTATATAGTTTATTATAGAAGGCAGAAATAAACTATATTCCTTAATTAGATACTATAGTATTAGGTAGGCTATAATAAACCTATATATATTAGAGGAATAGTTCTACTATTATAGGGGCTATTATTAACGCGCAGGGAATTATATATTAGTACTTTAATAGTCTATTAACTACTACTATAATATTTATATAGCCTTTAGATTAAGATAAGTTAATAATAAAGTTAATAGAGATGTCTTGCTATTGCTGTTTAGGTACAGGTAATAGTTTTAATAAGCTATAGTACTTCTTACAGGAAGCCTTCGCCCTATAATAGGTATAGTAGTAGGCGATAAATTATTAGATAGTATTAAATATACGCGGCTAGTAATACTTATACTAAAGAATATTAAGAGTCTTCTCTCTACTAGGATAGCTACTAATAGAAGACTTATATATAAGTTAGAGTAACTTAATCTTTAGTTTATTAGAGTTAGAAATTACTAATTAGTCTTAGTAGTATAATTTACTATTTTAGTCTTAACACTTACTTAGAGTAACTAGTTTAGACTATTAGACGCCTTTATAGAGTAACTTTAATATATCTTAAATAAACCTATTATTAGTATAATTATTATTAATATCTATTATTAAGTAATCTATCTTAGTTAGGTTTATTATTATTAGAGCTCTTAGAGATGTTATTCTAGAAAGCTCTAAAGGCCTAAAGAATAGTTTAGGCCTAAATAGTGTCTAGTTCCTAGCTTATTAGGCTTTATCTTACGTTAAGACGTCTTAAAAGTATCTTATTAGAGTGTTAGGCTTCTCTCTCTTCTTTCTAGGATAGTAGATTATTATAAAGTTAAATTAAAAGAGGTATTTAGGCTATTAGGCTTATTAGTAGCTTAGCTACTTTATTATTATAAAGTACTATAGGTTCTTATAGTCGCTTAGTACCTTAATTAGGAAGGCAGCTCCTTTAAGTTTAGGTCTCTATTACTTAAAGTATTAGATAATTATAAGTAATTCTTTATTATAGATCTTATAGTTACTCTTAGTAGAGCTTATACGCTTTAAGAAGTACGTAATAAGCTAGGTTATACTATTAGCGTTAGTCTAAGATATAACGCCTACTACTACGTAGTTAGAGGCGTCTGCTTTTATAATTATTAAAAGTTCTAGGTTAAAGTATTAAAGAATAGAAGCCTTAGTAAACACTTTCTTTAGTACGTTAAAAGCTCTCTAATAGGTTAGATTAAACTAGAATTAGGCGTTCTTCTTTATAAGAGCTATAAGTAGGCTTATAAAATTAAAGAAGTTTTTAATAAACTATTAGTAAAAGTTAGTAAACCTAATAAAGGCTTATATATTCTTTATATTCTTTAAGTACTCCTACTTTATAATTATTCTAGCTTTATTAGGGTCTATCTAGTTCTCCTTAGTAGAGATTACGTACTCTAGGTATATTACTTTAGTCTTATAAAACTTATATTTATCTATATTTAGTTATAGGCTAGCTTCTTCTAACGCCTTAAGTACTAATTAGACGTACTTCTTATA
>MU005584.1:636953-677967 GCA_010405425.1 Lentithecium fluviatile CBS 122367
AACTTATATTTATCTATATTTAGTTATAGGCTAGCTTCTTCTAACGCCTTAAGTACTAATTAGACGTACTTCTTATATTTAGCTAAGAAATTACTATAGACTAGTATATTATTAATATAGACTATATAGAAGATATTAAGGTATAGTTAGAGTACGTTATTTATAAAATACTAGAATATACTTAGAGCGTTAGCTAAGCTAAATAGTATTGCTAGGTATTTAAATAAACTATATTAGGTTTAGCAGGTAGTTAACTATTTATCTCCTTTAGCTATCTATAGCTTATTAAAGGTAGTAATAATATTAAACTTTATATAGAATCTAGCCTTTCTTAACTAACTTAGAGTTTCTTATAGTAAGAGGATTAGGTACTAGTTTATAATTATTAGAGCGTTAAGCGCTTAGTAATTAATATAAAAGCATAAACCTCTACCTAGCTTCTTTATAAAGATAACTAGAAAGGCTATAGGTAAGGAGCTAGCTTAGATAAACCCTTTTAATAGGTAGTTATTAAGGTACTTCTATAGCACTTTTAGTTTATTCTAGAACATACTATATAGAGATCTATATTTTAGTTATTTACTACGTATTAGTTTAATCTTATAGTTATATAATTATCCCTTAGGTAGTTTATTAGCTTCTTTTTAAAAGAATACGTATAATAAGTTATAATACTTATAAGGTACCTTTATCTCTAAGTTAATATACTTTCTTTCTTCTATAGCCTTATCTATATTAGCTATAGAGATAGTAAAGATCTTATAGTTTAGTTATTAAGATAGAGTTATTAGAGGTGCTACTCTAATATAGTAGATATCTAGTTCTCTATTATTAGTACTAGATAACTATTAGATATTCTTATATAAAGGGTTTAGGAATAACTTTCTCTAAACTTCTATTAGTTTCTTACCTATAGGTATCTAGGTGCCTATAGTAATAAGCTCTTAAATTCTAGTTTTATATTAGTAGTAGCGCAGGCACCTAGCCTAGCATTATAAGAAGTTAAACTTTAGGACTTAGTTCTAGTAATTAAAGGCAATTATAAGGGACTAGCTCTATACTACTAGGCCGCACATCTAAAAGATATAGCACGCAGTATCAGTTTCCGATACTAGGCGTAGTATAGAATAATATATATACTAATACGAAGGTATGTGTAGGCCTCGCCTTAGCAAGGGCACGTGCGGGGTAGTAAATACTAATATAGGCGTAACAGCAACCTTATATTAGTATAACTAAGATTAACCTAGTATTAGGTTATACCTTCTAGTGTTAGTTATATATAGCTCTAACTACTTTTTATAACTATAGTAGGTAATTATAGTAGAGGTTATATATAAAATAGAACCTTCTTTAAGTTATTTTTATTAAATCTAATTAAGTGTAATATCTAGGTAAGTAGTTTTAGTTAGAGATTTAATTAGCACGCTAGATCTTAATTTATATATTCTATACTATTAGCTTCTAAGTTAAGAAAGGCTTAGACTATAGTAGCAAGTCTATTCTATCTTAATAAGATAGATATATTAATTTAATACTTCTAATTCTCTATTAGGGAGGTAGTCTAAAGGTTAGCAGAGATCTAATATAATATAGATTCTAAAGAGTAACTTAACTCTAAGATAAGCCTTTTTATAAGTTCCTCTAGCTGCAGCTTTAATAAAAACGTTAAAAAGAGCTATAAAGTAAGGTATTTAAGCTAAAACTTCTTTAATAATAAGTTAGAGGAGTAGTAGAGTAGGCAGAGGTAGAAACGCTATTACTTTAGGTATAAAAAAGAGGGACTAAATAGTTATAGGAGATATAGCTATATTTACTATACTTAAAATATAGTTTCTTCTCTTTATAGTATTTACGCTCCTTTAATCTAGTAGGTATATAGCTTAAGTCTAATTCTATTATATTAGGGTCCTTATAAGGGGGTAAGGAGTATTAGAAGGTAGTTAGAGTAAAGTAGCAGGCTAGAAGATACCTTAAATTATTATTATATAGGGTAATTAGGTTAGCATAATTATTTAGAGATAAGAGAATTAGAATACTAACTATTACTTAATAAAGGTTATCTAATAGGAAATAGTAGAGCTAGTTAATCTAGGCGCCCTTATTTAAGTTAATATTAGTAATTAGATAGTAGAAGTTAGTAAAGTAAGAAAGAAAACTCTTATTTTTTTACTTTAGGTTATCTAGTTAGCTCTAGGTAGTTAGTTTATAGTTTAGGTTACTATAGGTAATCTAAAAGAACCTAATAAGTTATTCTATAGTATAAATTTTTTTTTTCTATTAATAGGTTAATAAGAGTAGTAGGGTTACGTTTAAGTTAAAAGTAAGTATATATTAATTACGCTTCTTTATTAGAGAATTAGTTAGAGTTTCCTTTAAGCTTATATTAGAGCTTAGTTAGAAAGAGTAGTAGATTCTTTTTCTTTCCTATAAATAATAGTAGGTTAGGGAGCTTCTTAAATTATATATTTAAAGTAGCTTAAGTTATTAGAGGCGTCTACTAGAAGAAAGATAAGCTAGTTCTAGACTTTTAGGTAGTTATAGACGCTAGTTAAACCTTAGCCTCTACTATAGCTTTAGGTAGAAAAGAGGCTAATTATTTAATAATAGCTAAATATTCTTTAAATTCTTATTAGAGGGTAGCTATATTATTATAGTATTAGGCCTCTTACTAGGTAAGAGTCTGCTATAACGCTTTATTACTAGCCTTAATTACCTTACTACTAGCTTAGATAGATGCTAGTTTAGTAAGGATTTATTATATTAGGTCTACGTTAGTTGCTATAATAGCTAAGAGAAAGAAGAGATATAATGTAATATTATAAGGATATAATAAGTAGGCCTTTAGTTCTTATAGCAAAGACTAATTAATTACTATATATAATATCTAGGTAGATATAAGACGTTATATATAGAATAGAAATATAAATAGGTGCGAAGCAGAAATACTTAGAGGGTAGTCTATGCTTAGGTGCGCGAACTAGCTAGTAGATAGGGTAAAGTTTAGAGAATAGTTCTAGGCGTACTGTTAATAGTACGAATAGGACTTAGCAGTATTAGGGGATCTAGGGAGGATACTATAATATGTACTAAGTAATGGTGGCAGCGCAGAGGACGATAAGGATAATATAGATAATAAGGACTACCTATAGCTTTAATCTTAGCATTTTGCCCCTCCTAAATTAGCCTACGCAATATGATTCTATAGAACATTTACTATCGGTTACCTATATAAGGGAACCCCTGTCAAAAACACTCAGGGGCTAGTCAGGGGCTCCCTGTCGTTGGCCTACGCTTGGGCCATGGGCCCTTACTTTTGTTGGCCACCTCCGTACAATCTTGTCCCTTCCGTTCGTCCCTGGTCCTGGAAATTTCCTAGTGGGTGTCTAGTCGCTGTTTTTCGATTGGTGTCGGGTCCGTGCTTCGCGATTGCATCAGAGGTTCGCGTTGGGGGGCGGGTCTCCATATATGCTGACACCTGCTGCTGAATAGGGAAGAAGGCTGGGATATGCACGTAGCAGGGCCAGTAGATTCGCTTTAGCGGCGGACGAGTAACGGTGCACGCCATGTGTGCTATTCATCTATGGAGTCACTCCTCCCTTCATACTTCTTCCCAAGGGCCGACGTACACCTTTTTCTTGCTATGTCTCGCCCAGTTTCCTAAGCCCACCGCTCTTCTCATTGGACCGCTACCTCCTTCTCTCCTCTCCGCATTTACATATTCGGGTACTTCACCCACGCGCCCCACCAAGAACGAAGATTTTCTGCATCAAGTACGCAGGGACGTGCGGTGGCGGCAGCTACCCGATTTAGGCATGCAAGGCGCACATAGCAGGGGGCTGAATCCTTCAGCCCTCTTTGGGGGCCGAAACGCAGCTGTATGAGACCGCGTATGATTCATGCAATGGGCTGGTATAAAGATGGGGTTTGTTCCAGTCGGCTGTTGGGAACGATACACAAACAGAACCACCGAGAGGTACCGACCACACAGTGATTCTAATCTTCGATTGGCCCAAAACAACTCTACTTTCCAAGCCCACAAGGCCGAACAAGGCAAATATGGACCCTCACCACTCAGCACGCACCCTCCTCCCCTTCGCCCTCGTCCTCACCCTCCTCCCCCTCCTCGCAACCGCCCAGGGCGAAACAGGCGGCAGCCGCCTCGACTCAGGTCAATGCCCGCCCAATACGGAAGCCACGCTCGTCTACTCGCCCTTCAAGCCCTACTTCACCTGGTACCACGGTGACCGCCAAAAGTGCTGGGTCGTCGCCGACTGCCTATTCGAAGCAGCGGGCGAGTCGCGCAAGCAGCAATTCGCCGCCACCGCTCTCGTCATGGGGCTCATTCCCCTCACGCTCAAGGACATCGCCTGGCCAGAACGCAGATTGATATACGTGACCAAGCGGCTGAATTGGGTCGTCGAGGTGCTTGTGCTGGCGCTGGGGTTGGTCCCGCTCGAAACGGGGCGCCGGAGCGAGACCCGCGGCCGTAGCAGGGAGAACAACATGATTGCCAAGAAGGCGTGGGCACTGAGTCGGGGCGCTATTATCGGTGTTATTGCCGTCATGTGGCTCGGTCTTGTGGCCGCCTACGCGGGCCTCACCTTCATGGAAGTCTATAGCAAGCGCAGCGCCCTCGGGTGCCCCTTTCCCCTCTTCGTACCTGTCTGGTACGTCATCGCGCTAATCCCGGCCTCGATCCACGCCGTCTTCGCATCCCTCCGACGCCGCAGGCACAACAAACGGCTGGAGCGCCTGCAGCACGTCGATCCTTGTGCCCCGGTCGCAAAGAATGGGTTTAGAGTGCCGGTCCCGACGGAAGAGGACCTCGAGCGCAAGAGGAAGATTATTTCGGCGGTGCAGGGCGCGGATGAGGACTGGCCGGTGCAGATGGCTTGGGGCGTGTATTATATTGCTGGCACGCTTGTGTTTACGAGTGTGATGGCGGTTACCGTTGTGGAGCTTGTTTGTTGGGTGGGGTTGGGGTTTGCGGTTACGGGGTGTAGCAAGGTTTTGGCCTTCTTTTTGTGTTTGGTCTTTGAGAGGACAGGGGAGGGAGATTGTGGCGACGAGGATTGACGATGAGGGAGGTTGTTGGAGAGCATGGCAAGGGTGGGCTTTGTTGTATCATCAGCATTTCGGACGAGTTTCTTTGGGGGCTTGGTTCCACGGACTCCGTTTTTACCGAAGCACAATCGTGGCTGGACTGCACAGTATCGTACCCATCACTTCCCGACTCTGAAGCTTAGCCCCGTTGCGATGCTGTGACCCAGTCCTCTTAGTTCCCGACTGATTCACCAAGTGTCATCCATCTCATTCTGCCTAGCCTGCACCCCAATAAACTCAATTTCCGTCTCCTTGTCCATCTTGTTGCCCATACACAGAGCATACTCGACAAGCCCCAACGGCAGTGCGA
This sequence comes from Lentithecium fluviatile CBS 122367, assembly GCA_010405425.1. Classification (NCBI taxonomy): domain Eukaryota; kingdom Fungi; phylum Ascomycota; class Dothideomycetes; order Pleosporales; family Lentitheciaceae; genus Lentithecium; species Lentithecium fluviatile. Next base: position 642,370 of record MU005584.1, read on the forward strand.
CCTTCAAGCACCCAACGCCCCAGAACGTGAACTTAGTTTCGAACGCAGCCGCGGCATCCTCCATCTCAGCAAACACCGTCACTGGCTCGCTCGACGGATACTTGAGAATCTCCATCTCATCAGTTCGGATCTTGACATTGCCAACGACCACCCCAGCGGAAAATCGCCGCTGCTTCTTACCAAGTTGGTCGAGATAAGACTCCTCGGTTTGGAAGAGTAAATCTGGTGGTTGGTACACGTGAGTCATACCCGCATTTTTGCACATTTGGTTGAACTCGTGAGAATACAGGTCCCAGTGCACGTCGCGTATGCCGTGGAGGCGTGCTTGCTGGCCTCTCCTGATAATCTCATCAGCTGTTTTGACACGTGTTTCCGCCTCTGAGACCTGCGTAGCGGGTGAGGTATTTTCGGCGTAGTCGTCGGCGGATGATTCCATATCACTGTGGTGCTCTTCCGAGTCGGTCCACTCTGCGTTTTCGTTGTCGCTCGGTTCAGATATATTCTCTACTTCAACACCGCTCGCTGTGGAGTCTGCGATTGACACTCCAAAGGATGACATGCCATTAGTATCGCCCGTGGCTTCCGAGTCTGCAGCCAATGCCGATGAAAGCGACGTCTCATCGCTTGCCCAGTTCGCTCTCCCTGCATCGCCTTGTCCCACATTTTCCAAGACTTTTTTTCCCTTACGGCTTGAGCCATTGCTTTTGCCTTTTTCTTTGCCCTCGTGAACTGACTCCATGTCGACTTCCGCACCGGGTCTTATGCTGACATATTGAATTTTTGGGCGGCTGCGAAGGCCCGTGATTTCGCTTGAGATGGGTCAACGGGCTTGAGAAGCTGAGGGGTTTCTTGTTGTCCCCGTGGGGAGCGCTACGGATTAGCGGCTTGGCGGGCGGGTTTGCAATGTGGTGAATGCAGGTGCGACTGACGCAGAGAGAAAATACCTATAGTCAATATGAGGCTTGCCCACGTGATGACAGCATTCACTCAACATTTGAACCGCCCGCGGCTCACAATCTAGCACTGAATTCTTTCTCGCAGCAGTATCATTTTTCAATAACCCATTGAAGCTGTTGCTGGTCCACTCCAAAGCAAGGCAGTTGTGGATGAGACAACGATGACTCCATCCGAAGCCGTCTCAGACCAACCAACCAAGCCTTGCTTAGCTGAAGGGCCATACGACGTATCATGTAATTGGAGAAACGTGGGACCACTAACATCTTAGCTGCCTGAAACAATAATCTATTAACTCGCGAAACTATGACTGTTTAGGGAGTAAGAAGATGCGCCCCGATTCTCGTAAGTCGGATTCAAACATCAATCACGTCACAGTAAGCCTCCCTTCCCCCCCAACCCCTGGGGCCGTCTTCCGCTCCCGCCTCCAAACCTTGACTGGCATCTCACCCAGCAGCCAGTTCATCGTTTCTAGGCGCTCAATCTGCCACTCTGGACTAGGCAACGCAAACTCATACCTCCTCAACACGCTAGCCAACACAACGGTCTGCTCCAGGTACGAGATATTGCGGCCAATGCAGCCGCGTGCGCCCGCGGAGAAGGCGAGAAAGTACGGCTGGAGGGACTTGCCTTCTTCGCCCAGCCAGCGCTCCGGCATGTATTTATCGGCCTGCGGATAGACAGCTTCGTTGCGGTGTGCCACGAAGGCTGACATCGCGACCGAGACGCCGCCTGGGATGTAGTCACCAAGTATGTTGACACCATCCGCCGGTGTTTCGCGTGGCAGGCCATGGGGGGTAGGTGGAAAGAGGCGCAGAGATTCATCGAGGCAGGCGCGGAGGAAGGGGAGGTGCTTCACCTTGTCGTACGCAATCGTTCCAGTTTCTTCCTCCTCCTCATCCTCATCTTCCAGCGCAGCATCGATCTCGTCCACGACCTGCTTCATCATAGTAGGGTTCTTGATGAGCTGATAGAGGACGTTGGTCATGGCGATGGCCGTGGTGGCGGACCCCGCGTTCATCATAATGCTTACTTCCGCCACAATTTCACCCCATTCAAGGTTATTCGGATGCCCATTCTTGTCTTCCATGAGCGCTTGGAAGAAATCGTCGAGCTTCTCACCAGCTCGGTACCGCTGCAGCCGTCGGTGCGCAAGTTCGATCGGGATCCCCTCCCAGTCCTGGGCGAATTTGGCCATCCGGCCGTAGAACGGGATGATGTTGGACACCTTGTTGATGAAGGGATACCATGCGTACGGCCAGATGAGGAGAGACTGCTTACGAGCATTTTGGTACAGGCAGTCCCGGAAGTCGCATTCGTAGGTCGTCCCGTCGAGTCGGCGTCCCGTAACACGATCGTGTCCACGGTCGAGGAACCCGAGCTTCTCGGAAAGGCCGATATCGGCGATCGCGTCGAGAGTGAAGAAATTGGTCCATTTCCGGTAGTCAACAGTCAGATCTTTGGTCTCGGCCATCTCTCCGGGTTTCAGTGGGGATGTGCAGCAGGCATCGAGATGCTTGACAAGCTTGTCGGTCTTGTCCGCAACCTTGTGCTCCCATCCTTCAAGATTTTTGATAGCGTAGGCGGAGCTCAAAGTCTTCCTCTTTCGCGCGTGGTCGTGTTTGTCGATGACATCGGCCAGGTGGAAATGCGACCCGGCAGTAATGATATAGGACCCGTCCTTCGTGCAGGGCGTGTTATGGCCGTAAATATCTTTGATCGCGCGGTGATCTCCATATGAAAGCGAGTTGGGTCCAGTGCGGATCACTGGATGCTTTTGGTGGAGCTTCGCGAGATAGGTGGACCGAGCGCCGCCATGTGCGAGGATCATGAAGGGTATTGCGGATATGCCCGAAAGGGGATGCATGTTTGGATAACGTCGCAGTCCTGTCAGAGTTAGTTGCTAATCTACTAGGGAGGTGTGCCGGTTCACCATTTGCATCGCGGAAGTAAACGGCAATCGGGAATACTACGAAGTAAAGGAATGAACACAAGCCTAAGGCGGCTGCGTAAGGTAACGAGACAAGTTCAAAGGACATGTTGCCCGCGAATCGAAGCAGAGAGGAAGAATAGAATAACAACGATGGACACTGGGTTGCTCCTGTAAAGAGCTCTGCAACCAAATCTTAAGAACCATCTTCAACGATTATTGTATGCTCTTATTTGAAAAGTCTGTCAGCACGCCCGCCGAGCGCATATCCACATGCTGCATATAGTAGTGCACGGAGAATCCTTCCACGTCGGCGACGTACGCTAAATAGGTGAGGCGATACGCAAGTGCGGGGAAACACGGGGGAGACCATGGCAGGACCCGAGACGAGACAGTCCCGGCCGAGCATAGAATTTTTGATTGTTAACTCTAGATCACGATTCTTATTCCGGACATCTTGGCCTACATGGCGGAAATCAGGTGAAGGTGTTCAATGCCGGGGTGCAGACTTGCACCTACGCAAACGTCATCAGGTTGATCTATCGATCCAACGGGGATACTCTTCGGTAAAGGTATGCGGCATTGCTTCTCTTGCCATTGGTCCTGGTTTAGAAGGTAGTTCCGTCCCATTCCACGCGCGTTCTCAACGTCGGTATTCCACGGCGTATCGTATATCATCGAGTGCTCGAGCATGCCATCCTGAGCACCCGTATAACGATTTTGACCACCATGGACTCATTCAATCTTTCACCCAACATTCTCGAGTTGCAGTCGACGTTACACCCGCTTCTGAAGACGCTTCAAATATCATCTACTCTCGAGTCGTTAAAGCCATCAACGGCAGCAGATGGAGTAGCCATCGTACTATTTCTTCTATCTGCCTTCGGCTACCTCACTCGCGGCCGCGTCTGGGATAGGCCCGACCCTTTCTACAAAATCTACTTCGAACGACCACAGCTCGCAGACAGCGAAATAAGCAATAGAACGGCCGCAACCCGAAACATTGCACAAAAATTGGAAGAAGGGGGTTTTCAAGTGGTCATCTTTTGGGGTTCGCAGTCCGGTACAGCAGAACGGTTCGCTGAGGCACTCGGGCGCGAGTGCCACACACGATTCGGCATCAATGCCTTGGTCGCAGACCTATCAGACTACGATGCAGATACCATCGCCGAGATACAAGAAAAGCACTTCGTCGCGTTCCTTTTGAGCACTTACGGCGAGGGCGACCCGAGCGACAACGCTGCCGGGTTTTGGGATTGGGTCAAGCGTCTCCAAGAACAGAAAACGAAGCTGCGCAATCTTCGGTATCTGGCCTTTGGCCTCGGGAACAGCAACTACAAGTACTACAATCGCGTTCTAGTCATTGTTGTTGATGCTCTAGATGCTGCTGGTGCGACCGCTCTCATGCCGCCGCAGCGAGCGGACGACGCACGAGGTGCCAATGAAGAAGATTTTCAATCATGGAAGGACAATATTTTCACTTTGTTCTGTGGCATGGGATACGATCAGAAGAGTGCGGCCTACCAGCCCACTGTGAATGTCGAGTTTGGTGCTGGAGCACATAGCGAGAAGGACATGATCCACCAGATCCCGGCTCATCACCAGCAGTCATCTACCACCTCAGCGATCTTCCCGTTACCCATTCGAAGTGCTCGCGAACTGTTCGCCGCTGGCGACCGCAACTGCATCCACATGGAGCTCGATCTAGGGAATACTGATATAATCTACAAGACCGGCGACCACATTGGTATCTGGCCGTGCAATCCCGACGAAGAAGTCGAGCGTCTTCTCAAGTCTCTCGCACTCGATGATAAGAGAACCTGCTATCTCTCGGTTTCGCCTCTCGACAACTCCGCAAAACCAAAGGTGCCTTCTGGTTGCACGTTACAGGACGCTCTTCGCCACCACCTCGAGATCTGCGCTTCAGTCTCGCGCAAGACAATCTTGGACCTTGCACAGTTCGCTCCGAACCCGGAAGCAAAAACGATGCTGTTAGAACTCGGCCAGGACCGCCAGCGATATGAGCAGTTCACCTCGGTCACACACATAACCCTCGCGCGACTACTACAACTTGCTAGCCCCAACGAGACTTGGTCGTTTCTTCCTCTCTCCTTCGTCATTGAGGCCCTGCTCGCTTTACAACCACGCTACTACTCCATCTCGTCAAGCTCAGTGATTTCGCCACGCCGTGTTGCCGTGACGGCTTTGGTCGTCAACAAAGCCATTACAAACGAGACGTCAAGCACCATACATGGCCTCACGTCAAACTACCTCCTCTCCGCATCAAAACTACCTTCTAATGCAGCGTTTCCTACCCCTTCCTTTCCGCACACTGCTTTGCAGCCCTTCGAAGGCGGAAGTGTCTACGCTCACATTCGCAAATCGAAATTCAAACTGCCCATTACCTCCTCGACGCCCCTCATCCTTATTGCCGCAGGTACTGGCTTCGCCCCATTTCGCGCCTTCCTCACCGAACGTGCGAAATTATACACCATCGGCAAGCCCATCGGTCGCATGCTGCTCTTCTTTGGTTGTCGTAGCCCGAGCTCGGACTATATCTATCGCGACGAGCTCGAGAAGCTGCAAGAAACGCTGGGCGATAAGCTGGAGATTATAACCGCGTTTTCGAGAGAGATGGGTAATGGCAAGAAGGTATATGTGCAAGATAGGGTAGCGGAGTACGGGGACAAAGTGCTGGAGATGCTGGATGCGGGAGCGAACATGTATATCTGTGGGAAGGCGGGGATGGCGAGGGAGGTGGATGAGAAGATCGAGGACGCTCTCATGAAGACTAAGGGGCTAGATGATGGTCAAGTGAAGGCTTGGGTTGATGGGCTAAAGAAGAGGGGGAAGTGGAGGGCTGATGTTTGGGGGTAATCGTACATATGGCAGTTTAGACGTACCTAGTTTGGGGAATCGAGATGCGAATGCTAGACGGGCTCTACTGAATACATCGTGAGATGAGGTATACGACTGGAGGGCCTACATAGTCGCTACGGGATTTTTGCGTTGTATAAGCAATCGACAGCTTCATCACGCGACTCTCGGTTCACTATGCTCTTATAATCCCATCACCACGGCCTCGTCTGGGTGGTCTTTACGCGTGTCTGAACCCTAAATCCTGCTCTCCTGATTTCCTGAGCGGATGGAGTGACAAAGCGGAGTTCCTGCCTTCCCGGCATCACTTCGGATGAGGTCCATCGGCAGCCTCACATCGGAAGCGCCTGGAAGAACGCCGAGTCGTAATTTGTGTTGAGCCAAGATTGACCTTCGCTCGCAGGGGAAAGTTTCCTCTTCTGCTCCGAGCACCAGTCGACGTGCGGACCGTGCGTGTGCCACACAACGAACTTAAGTAGCAATGAATCCCGCTGTTAGCCTTCCAGCCTTCTCAACAACCGCGTCGCCTGCACCTCCCATCCAATCACATACCAGCCGTTTCTTCTTACGGCAGTGCACCAAATTAGATATCCTCTGCTATAGCTGATCCGGCCTTCCCCAGATGTTCGGCTCTACTATCGGTAGCGATGACGCCGTCAGGACGGGCATTCCTCTGCACTCCGCCATGTTTTCTCCAGACAAGCTACCCCAGCCCCCGACCCCATGGATTGCGGAGAAAGCACCGGCGTGGTGGAGGATGCCTCGTGGTCTGAAGCAAGCCAGGCCCAACGTGGCAATCTTGCAATCCTACACGGGCCTGCGCTCTCGCCATTGAGATTTTCGCCAACAATTGTCGGGTGGGCACATAAATAGGCGGCTGATCTCCCGAAGTTTTCTTTTTCTTCACAGCAGCCTTCACTGGCATTGACAGACGCACTCATCCTCTTCGTCTCGATTCTCGTCAGCATAGTCCCTCTCAGGTTCGGCTTCCACACCCTACCAGGCATCCACCGCCGCAGAAATGCCCTCCTACACCGAGATCGATATGAACAACAAAGAAATGAACACGGTCGACTACGGCAAGACCAGCTACGAGACATCCGAAAAGATCGAGAAGATCGAGACGGCTGAAGATCACTCCGCTCAGCTGATCAACCTCTCCGGCATCGAGGCCACGGCTGCTTCCAAGGCAGCATGGCTCATCTCCATTGTTGTTTCGCTGGGAGGTCTCCTGTTTGGTTACGACACTGGATACATCTCGTCCGTGTTGGTTACTATTGGAACCTCTCTTGGCCACGAACTCAGCTCTTCTGAGCAGGAGCTTGTCACATCGCTCACTTCTGGTGGCGCCCTCATCGGAGCCGTTTTTGCAGGCTTGACGGCGGACAGATACGGTCGAAAGGCTCCCATTTGGTGCGCCTGTGTCGTCTTCGTCATTGGAACCATTCTCCAGACGGCCGCCTTCCACGTCCCGCAATTCGCAGTCGGTCGCTTTGTCGTTGGTTTGGGAGTTGGTAGCGCTGCCATGGTCTGCCCGCTCTACATCTCCGAGCTTGCTCCAGCCAAGTATCGCGGCCGCATGATTGCCTTCAACAACATGAGCGTCACTTTCGGACAGTTCTTTGCTTCTGCTATCGGCGCCGGCATGGCCCAGGTCAAGGGCGAAGCATGGCGCGCTACTGTCGGCATCGGTGCAGCACCCGCTGTCCTTCTTGCTGTCCTCCTGTGGTTCTGCCCCGAATCTCCTCGCCAGCTTGTCGCGCACGACAAGGCCGACGAAGCCAGCAAAGTCCTGACCCGCATTTACCCTGGTTCTACCGAAGAGCAGCGTCGCGCCAAGATTGCCAGTATCGAGATGAGCATTCACGAAGCTACTCAAACTATGGTGGATGATTCAATTTGGAAGACACTTGCCCGTATCTTCACCACGCCCGGTACTTTCCGTGCTGTCGGCGTCGCATGCATTATCATGGCCATCTCCCAACTCTCAGGTTTCAATACGCTCATGTACTACTCTGCGACCCTTTTCAAGATTGTCGGTTTCAACAACGCTACCGCTGTTGCCATCACGGTATCAGCCACCAACTTCGTCTTCAGCATCGTCAACCTTGTAATTGTCGACAAGTTTGGCCGCCGCAAGATCCTCCTCGTTACTGTCTTCGGCATGTTCTCGTGCTTGCTCATTGCCGCCGTGGCATTCCACTACATCCCTATCGACACGCACACCCTCGAAGTGCAGTCCGACGAGATCGGATGGCCGGGTTATCTGCTCATCGCCATCATCATCATGTTTGTCGGCTTTTATAGCTCTGGTGTAGCCACAATTGCCTGGATCGGCACGGAGCTCATTCCGATGGAAGTCCGCGCCGTCGGAACCATGTTGAACACTGTCACATGCTGGTCAACCAACATCATCATTGCCTCCACGTTCTTGTCGATGATGAAGGGCATTACCCCCTCCGGCGCATTCGGCTTCTACTGCGGTATTGTCTTCATTGGATGGATCTTCATCATTTTCTGCTATCCTGAGGTGAAGGGAATGCCGCTGGAGGCTGTTCGTGAGGTTTTCGCGGATGGCTTTGGGGTTAAATATGCGAACAATTGGCAGAGAGAGAACAAGGAGTTTGCGAAGATGAATACGCAGCAGAGCTTTGCTCACTAAGATCGCAGGATGCGGTGGGGGCGGGCCTGTTGTGGAGAAATTTACTTTCTTGTATCAACTTTGAGCAGTTTTGTACATTGTTGTGCATTTCCTTGTAGAATTCTGTATAGCCTTGTATTAAGTAAGTGTTTGAACTAAATTTTGCTTATTCAGGTTCCCGCAGTTACTCATGGACTCGGCGGCGATATAGATGACGTTCCACTTCGCTACTCATCAAAACAAATTTCAATTTATCCAGATAACCCAATGTTATATCACTGAAACGTAGATTCCCCAGCTCACATAGTTGAACATAGGGGGCCTGAAGTGACCAGGCGTTGCAACAGCTCTAGCGTTCTTGTCCGCCGTAGAATCGCCACTCGCTCTTGAAGTCCCGGTCAAGCTCTTCATCTCGCACCAGCGCACGGAAAAGTTCGTTCGGCATCTGATTAGCGCGAAGAAATCTTTCATGAAAGTCCTTCTCTTTCAGCCTACCGCTGCGCAAGACTTCTTGTCTCAAAGCATAAAGCTGCAACCCACCAAGCATGTACGCGGCTTGATAAAGCGGACCATACCCGCCCATGACACTCCTGCGCACTTCTCCCTCTGCAGTCGCCTGCTCATGGCCCACCCAGTCCACCAACAACTTGATGCATTCGCCAACGCTCATCTCACCAAGGTGGTATTTGAGCGAGAAAACAATACGCGCACAGCGATGCATTCTCCAGAACAGCATACCGATACGGTTTTCGGGCGTTTTGGGCCACGATACCGCATCCCAGAGGAGCATCTCCCAGTAATAAGCCCAGCCTTCTATGCTAAACGGTGTGCTGAAGAGTTGGCGGTAGGCCCGATGACGAGATAAGTAGTGCATGTGGAGGTGGTGGCCAGGAATCATTTCATGGAAGACGGTTGCACGCGAGAAGTGAATGTTGTTGCCGCGCATGCCCATCAGCTTTTGGTCGTGGCTCATGGTGGAAGTGGGATACGAGACAATGATAGAATCGCCGCCTAGGAAGAAAGGGTTCACTTTTTGATCGGCGGGACTCATCATGAACATCTGGATTGTGTCCTCGCAAATGGGTGGAACGGTGACAAGCTCGTGCTTTTTAACGTAGGTAGTCGCTTCTTTCATGAGATCGCGGACAAGCCGGGGTTGTTGGCCTGGTTCCACGTATTGCTGTTTGACGTATTCCAACGCGTTGCGCCATTCCTGGAAGCCTAGCTCTGATGCTGCCTTGCGCATCTCGTCTTCGCACCATCGGTACTCTTTTCTACCAACCTCAATGAGCTCTTCGGGAGTGTAGGGAATCATTTCGACTTCTAACGCGGCTGAGATGCCGGCTCGCCCGATCGGCTCTCCAATGATTGCTTCCTCATCCGTCGGTTCTATACCAAGGACAACTCTCTTGATTGTATTCCTCAGATCCTGCAGGGCGACATCAAGCTTTGGGTAAGGGTCGGAGACCCAGTAGGTGAACTGAGGATCGTAATCCTTATAGAATGACCACCACTCTTGCATGTGTTCCTTCAGTTCCTCTAATGTATTTGCGGCGTGTAGTGCGATATCGTGCTCTACCGGTTCCTTCCCATTAATAATCCGGCTCTTTACCATATCTATATGCTGCAACACTTCGACTATCCGAGAGGCCGTCTGCTTACCATCGGCATCATCAACCCGCTGCCTAGCGTCAATTATGTGAGCCAAGCGAATGGGAAAATATCCACCCAAGAGGCTGAGCACCCTCTGGTCTTTCTCGGCGTGGTACTGTAGCTGAATGAGCTGGTAGCGCAGCCAGTTCTTGAGGAGCAGGTAGTCGATCTTTCCGTTCTGGTCGTAGATTTCGAATGGTACCTCTTCAAGAGCGTCTAGTTCGGTTTGGAAGAACCCATGAATGCGTTCATAGCGTTGCGGGGAGGACCGGACTTTGTGGAAGGCGTTGAGGTCGTTCAGATCGCGGGACACCCTGACAATTCGATCACTAATGCATTCAGCTCCTGCACCATTTTTGCGCGCAGTAGGTGGACGGTGGCCCAGAAAGTCTCCGGCGGTCGTGTGCTCTTCTTCTCTATTGGTGATTTTACCGCTATCGCCTCGGAGAATAGAAGGATTGCGCATGACGACTTGTGTTGGACGGCTTGAGCTCTACGGACTCTGCGGGCCCAGACGAGAATTGGGAAGAGAAGTACAATCTGAGGCGAAGTCGTCGTGAGCAGAAGGTGTACAGTGCATATTGGTGATTGGATGCCACCTGCCTCTTAGGGGCTAGGCCTGCGCGGGCTAAACGCGAAACGGCGGGGTTGCGTTTCCTCAAGCACTCTTGAGTCACCAGCCTCGACCGCTCAGAGTCAAACGCGGGTCACAGATCCTTTTTCCGGTGTGCAGATGGACTGTTATATTCTTCCGATAGCAGCATGATGGGTGAAGGTTCGCTATGTATATACAACCTCCGCCTTGACCAATTGTGACGATGAAGTGGATAAAGGAAACCAATGGCTGAATAGAGAAAGAGGCTTAGCAAGTCTCGAGAGCCCTGGAAGCACCAGGTAATAGAAGGTTCCATGCGGATAGCGAAACGAGGAAGAAGAAAGAGGGAGTCGGCGATCGATTACACGAACTAGGAAAACACGAAACATCAAATACGGAAACGACGGTAGCGCGGGATGGGACCGGCAGCCTTGGAGGAGACACCCCGCTTCTCTGCAGATCCATCCGCCCACGCCTCTTGAAGAGCTTCCTCGACTTGTGCAAGCTCACTATACGGCTGCTCACGGGCAATCTCTTCCACCCTCCCCGTAATCGCCTGCTGTGTGAAAGGACCGGACCTATTCTCAAAGTCGCTCTGCACAAAAGGCTTCGCGGACCAGCGAGGATCATCCGGATTCCCAAAATCCGTGACCTCCTCGTACCCCCAATCTTGGAGCTGGGTGACATTGAAGGCAGCCATCATGTCTTGATCCTCGTGGATGAGATTGTGGCAGTGGAACATGTAGACGCCATTCCATGGAGCATAGTGCGCTTCAACTTGAACAACCTCATTTTTGCCGAGCCAGACAACGTCCTTCAGACCGGCAGCCTCATATGGTTCAACCCCTCTACCGTTGCGCGCAATGACTCTGAAGTCGACCAAATGGACGTGGATTGGATGCGTCCAGCCACCGGAAGAGTTTTCGAGCTCCCAGATCTCGACTTTCCCACGAGGAACCTTGGCGAGCACTCGATTCTCCACGTCTGCGAAGCCCACGTTATTGATGAGCCATTGACTGTTAGAGCGGTGGAAGCGGAAATGGTGGTCGATGCCCGAGGAAGAGGGGGGGAATGGAACGTTCCGCAACGTCGAGGGCACGTTGGATGTATCAGTCGCTGGAGTGCTACTGACCACAAACTTCATTACTTTGTCTGTGTTTTCGTACTCGTCATCAACGCCGATGCCGCCGGCATCCTGTATGTTGCGGAGCTCGATGGTCTGGCCAGCATATTCCGAGAAATCGAAGACAACCTCGTAACGCTCCGCAGGCGAATCCTTGAGATCGGTGACTTGGACCGGGTTGGTGAGAAGTCCTGCATCAGATGCGATGACCTTGAACGGAATTTTTGTATTCAATGCGTTTGACTTGACAAAATAAAGATCGAAGTTGCGGGAGAGGGCAGCATTCAGAAATCGGAACCTGTACTTGCGTGGTTGGACATTGAGGAATGGCCACGGCTGTCCATTGACATGGATAACGTCACCCCACAGGCTTTGGTCTTCGCCCTGGCTGGACTTCAGAGTACCGTCAGAGTTGTAGTACTTTGACGAGAGGACGAGCGGGATGTCGAAAGTGCCGTAGCCGGAGGGTAATCCAAGAGCATCCTCGGCCGGGTCATTGATGAGATATGCGCCAGCTTGCCCGAAATAAGCATTCTCGGCGGTCTACGTTCCCGTTAGTAAATGAAATGTGCCTAGAGAACCGGGCTTACCCAGTGCATAGCGTGGTCATGATACCACAAAAAGCGAGCCGACTGGTAGTTCGGATAGTAGTAATCCTTGTACTCTCCCGGGTGAGTGAGATCCTCCGCCCAACCATCAAATGGAGCACGCGAAGGTGACCCATGGAGATGAACCGAGTTCTCCCTGTCGGCATTGTTCACGAAACGAACGACCGACTCGGTACCCATAGGAACGATGATCGTGGGGCCGGGCGACATGCCCTCATAGCCTACTAGGCGGGCGGGCTGGAGATTGGGGTACACCTGTTGAGTGAAAGGCCTGATCTCAAACTCATAATACCAGATCTCATTGCCGGTGACGGGATTGGTGATCTTCCTACGAGCAGTCAGTTGGAGTTGCTGAGAAGCACCATTGAAGTCGCTGTGGAGCACTTACTGCTTGGGTTGGGCCACGGGGGGGATCGGCAGCGACTTCTGGTACAGTGTGTACGGCGGACTTTCGCCGCCCTTTCTGAGCTGGGGATCGTTGGCGGGGTCATCTTCGACGATTTCGGCAAGAGCAGATGCCTCTGCAGCGGGAATCTCGGAGAAAAAGCGGTCCTGCCCAAGACAACGAGCTGCAAGCGAGAAGGCGAATGTCGCCTGAGCGAGATTGGACAACATGCCGATAAGATGTTGAGGAAAGAAAGGCTATATGCGTTATCGAACTGATGCTTGATGGAAATTTTCGAGGACGATCGTATCGATATATATACTCGAGTATGGCCACACCACCGAGAGGTCCCTGGAAGACATCTGGATGCCTCTCCGCGTCGAGTTGCCCTCCAACCTACCCGCGGAGATTCATCTAGGATTCCTGCCCATGACAAGGTATTCACACTGCATCGGACTATTGATTTTATCTGCAAGGCGTTCTCACAATGGCAGCCACGCCTTCTCTAAGAGTGGTGCAGGCCTGGTGAGCCTCTCATCCGGTAGTTCCAGATGTTACGATCGTCCAACTTATCCCTAAATGGAGAAGAAAGGAAGAGCTTGGAGCGCCTCACGGCTTTCAAGGAGACGGGCTCCCTTCGCATTAGCCGCAGGCGCCTAGAATAAGGAAGGCATCAAGACATTGTAAGCCCCAGTCCTTTGCTAGCTTAAGCCACCCTGGTGACTGCATAAGGGTCTTTGCGGCTTGTCTTAGACTCGTAGGCTGCGATGGTGCAATACGAATGCGATCATGTGTGAGACTTCGCGATCACAAGTATGGGCTTGGGCGTTGGGGTTCTTTGGCCGCCGTGAGCACTGGTGTCGGTTTGAGCTGCTACGAATCAGCCAAGGAGTTCTTCCCTCTACTCGCAAATGTATTCGAGTACAAAGGAGCGTCCTCGTGGCGGGAACACATGAGCTTGATTTAGCTTGATGGACCCAAAGGATGACCACACATTGCTTGAAATCCTTGGCACAGCCCAGAGTGGGTATCCCGCTCCGTCGTCAACGAATTACAAACTTTACAGGCTCGACAACACAAATAATTTTGGTGGCTTGCTACGAATCTGGTACTCCGCGTCCTCTAGCTCTCCCTGGAGGAACCTTGCACCTTGTCATGTCTTCCTCCGAGGCGTGTCCGAGATGGTGTGTACGCATACGTTCCAAGCCATGACCACACGAATGAGAGGCCACGAGTCGCGAATGGGATGCTCAAATGCAGGCCAGACGGAACGGTTCATCGTACAAAAGCGCTGGTGGGGTAACCCCGTGGCTTTTCTTCTTAGTCGCGGTATTGTTGATGGCGGTGTGGAGGCGTTCTTTAATTCTAAAGGCCCTATTGCTTGTCTCTGTACGCGGTTTCCTTTTCATAGTCGCGCAAGAAAACCCCCTTTCGAGTATAGTTGTAAGGTGGGCTCAGCTCCAGACGCTCATCTTGCGACGCTGACAAGCTGACCCGGCTGATGGCAATGAACTCCGCAGTAGGCTCAACCGAACATATACCGCCTGATTGGAGCTCCCCTCCGTTTCCCACTAAGAGCCAAGGCCGCGGGACAGGGATGATGTAAGTCTGGATCGCGTGGATTAACCTCTGTAGGGTTATGACACCGGTTAGAGCCTTTCCGGTGTAGGAACGGCCCGCTGCCGAGAAACTACTACTAACGAGGCCGCACGTTGCGATTGCCGATGGTCGGTTTGGTCTGTAAAGTCGTAGCTAGTCATACCCAGCACGTCAGTCTTGAATTTGGTCGGCCAGCCCTCAACATGTCTCATGATCACCGGAGTCAGTACTCCAAAAGATTTAAGACTCAACTTTCTTGGGAAGGTCTGGGGTAAGTGCACCAGGCAAGATTATGGTGTGGCTCGGTTTGGTTCCTGGGATGGCGCTTTGTAAGTTAGGCGTAAGCCTCCACCACAGCTGCCGAAGTCCGCCCCGTACGCCCCAAAGGCGGGAGCAAACGAGTCATGCCCTGAAATACACACCAAGTGTATCTCCCAGCACTGGAAAGTACGGGCGAATCTGCCACATGAACATCGTCTCGTGAATCTCAGAGCGTTGATACCACGCTGGTACACGGGTCTGTACAGAATATTTGCAAAGCAAACATTCACCAGTAAACCGCTGGTCTTCGTTAGTCCGTTGCCAAGTACCCATACCCCCCCATATTGCATTCAAGACTCACCCAGCAAAGCGCCACAAGCCCGTATCCTGCCGCACCACACCGGTATCGCGACCCAGCACCACGGTGGTATGTCCGGGTGACATACCATCTGCACCCATACACCAACCACACTCTCCACCTCCCACTTATGCCTAACCCCCACCACACAAGCCTACCACAGGTGAGGAAGCGAGCATGCTCCGGACCTGAAAGGTCGCACTCTTGGCACCCTAAATCGCGGAGTAGGATTCCGCGTCTGCATACTCGAGGCTGGAAACCTTAGAGGCGAGTCTTGGCACAGGAAAGAATGCGGGAAGGGAAAGCAGGCAGCGGAAGCGGAAGCGGAAGCGGGTTCTATACTTGGGACCCGAGCCACGTGCAGTATCCCGGATATGAGTAGTATAGCGAATACGAATATGCCAAACGTGTGGTTCAGCTTGCAGCGGGTTGGCGGCGAATTCGCCACGCGGGTACGAAGGTGGCGATGCGTGATGGGGCGGGATCGACTTCTTTGCGATGTAGGTGTGGTAACCAATTAGCCGCCGTATCGTAGATGCGAAAGCAAATGTCGAAAGTTGCCTATGCTTACCTGGAGCCTGGCAGCTCACTCGAGTTCGCAAAAATGTTCCCATGCTGCGAATGCCAGAAGGATGCGGGCTATGGACCATTACCGCCTAGTTGAGGATCCACTCGTGCCAATGGATCAGAATATTGGCATTTTGTCTAGACAGGAAACAGCGATCCCTTCCCACGTCCCGGCGCGGACCTACTCGGCAGCATCTCAATCAATGTAGTTGCCATGGCGCTATGCGGCAGAGCTTAGCGCAGTCAAGCTAATCAAGAAGCGTTTGCTCCTATCACGCCGTGCTCCTATCACCCCTGCCAAGGAACCTATACATATGGTGGAGATGTCTTATGCATGTGCTTAAGTTAGGTTGGGGAGCGTTGCAGGAAGCTTGGTAAACCCTCTGACAGTATGTCTAAGGCGGCTTGGACGGATTCCTTCCTTGACAGGTAATCGGAACAGAACACGAGTTCCGCGCGTGCAGTACGCCTCGCCCTTAGATAGCGACTGAGCTTGCAAGCGACTAAAGTAAGGATTTGGGTCGGAATGTAGATGGCCGCCCGACAGGGACGCTAACCTGTACTTTCTATGAGTACTTTGGATCCAATTCTACACTACAGCAGTGGAACGCGATCGCGCTCCTCGCAAACTCCAAATTTTGCTCTGAGCTAACTAGAAAGTCATGGGGCTTGATGGGTCACTTGTTGGGGAACATTCTTCGTCCACACGCTAATAGACTATCGCAACAGCCCTGAATTTGAAGCCAAACACGTTCTTTCTTTCATGGTATCGTTGGCTGTTGCAGTGTTTGTAATGCCATCATCAGTCTAGCTTTCATATGCAAAATTCGTCGCAGCTTCCCGCGGTCTAGTGGTCTCCATCCAACCTTTTTCTGTCACAGGACCATGTCGGATAGCGGAGCAAGAACACAAGAACCTCGTAGCACATATCAAGGGCCTCAAGACAACGTACATTCATTGGCCTCATGGACAAAACGCAGGTACCAAGTGTATGTCACCACTTCTTGAATTTCAGAATAGCGCCGACAGGCATTCGCTCCTCTTTGGTCTTGGGCCTTTGAAGTTCACGACTCTGTACAGTACCAGGCTTTCCTGTACAAGGGAAGCACTCCTAATCGCTATCCGCATCCACGCGGACCCCGGCATCATCGGAAGTCCCGTCAAGGCCGGACCCAACACCACTGCGCTGGCCCTCAGCGTCACTATTGACTCCACTATTCGCACCACTGGTAGCCCTCTCCTTTTCCTCTTCAATCTCTTCAGCTGCTTCCCAGTCGTCCGCCACTTCAGCCTTCTTCTGTTTTTTCTTTGTGCTACTGAGACTGAGAACGGCGAATCCGCCTTTGCTTCCAATCGGGTTGTTCTGCTGCATATGGCGGACTGGAACGCCTTTCGCGGCGACTTGACTCCACCCAGCCCCCGGCGAGTCCGTCTCCTTTCGCAGGATGTTGAGGAAAGCATCCAGGCGAGCGAGCTGAAGCTTACCTATCTTCTGAGTAGAGATAACTTCTGACAACGCGGGCTTCACGGACTCCAGCATGGCTTGTACTTCGCGATCTGGAAGGTTGACTCGCGCTGCGAGGGGTGGCTTGAGTGCTACGTCGTCGGATGGTAAGAAGCTAATGTCAAGCTCAAGCGGGAAGGACGTCTTCGGCAGAACGCTCTTTAGCACAGTCTTGATTTCCTCAATGGTGAGAGCAAAGCGGGGGTTGGTAATGAGGAAGGCGTTGTAGGGATCGCCAGAAACGTTACTTGGTTTCGAACGCGAGGTGAAGGTAGCTGTCGCCGCCGGCGCAGCTACCCGCTGGACTTGTCGTATTCTTACACATTCGGCAAGTGTTTTCATTGGCGCCATGACAAAGCGAGGAGTCTTGAAAATAGCCACATGCCGATGGGGCTCGGGATCCATGCTCTCAGAGTCGAACCCAAAATCTTCTGCCAGCGAGTGCAGGAAAGCGCGCTGTTTCCGAGGCATTGGTTTGGATCGATATCGTTTCTCTTCTGGCTTGGCTGCAAAAAGCCTTAGCTCCTTCTCCTGAGCGGCGGCCCAGGTCGAATTTTGCTGGTACATGTTCAAGGTGTCGGCGGAATAAGGAACATGGTCGGTCTGGTGGCTTGGGTCGACATTGAGCGCCACTGCAAGTCTGCGATTGCGTTCCAGGCGTGTACATTCTTCATCACATCTCAGAACCTTCTTTGAGTTTCCTTCGTTGTTCTTGGACGCGACGCATTTCGCCTCTTGCTTTATCCTTTGACACTCGCAGGTAATGAATATCTTGTGCTGGCAAGGCTTGTCTTCTTTGCAAGAAACGGGAGAATGGCATGCGGCCATGCAAGGGTGACCACAGACGCTCAACTGCTTCCCGCAAGGCTGTCTGCATGGCTCCTCGCACTCACCCGGGCGGTGGCATTGTTTCTGGCACTGGTGCGCGCCGCACTTCAATCGTTGTCCACATATCTCGCCGCAACGCACCTCATTGAGCCAACAGGGCTGATTTTTCAGAATCGTTTTACCACACAGGCAGGGTTTCCTAGTGAGGAATGGACACTTTGGGCAATCCTCGTCATCTTCATGGCAGTTATGCGCCACTTGAGGGTGACCGCAGTCTTTGGGTCGCTCGCACGGAAATCGGCAGGGCGGAGGTCGGGTGCCGCATGGAAGGGGTGGCTGAAGGACGGTTCGTCCGCAATTGCAACTAATCTCTTCGAAAATGGCTTCCCGACAAGTACCACAGGGTCCCTTGTGGCATAGTTCCTGGCAATGGTGACTGGGATTGCCACACCGGAGCTGCCGCCCGCAGCTGCGCGTACAGATGTGTTCGGCCTCAAAACCGTCATCGGGCTGACGTCGAGCGGAATCGAGAGGGCGGGGTTTGCGGCGCTGCGACTGACGCTCGGCAGCTTTTCGCTCGCCGGAACAGCAGCGATCTCCACACTCATGGCGGCCACAGTTCAGCGAAACTCGACAGATACGCATACATTGGGGTGCTTCCTCGTGACCTTGGTGACACACAGTGGAAGAAGTGGTGCGCCCACAACGGCAGGCGATGGAAACGATGCGTAGACACGGCAAACAGTCGCCCTGGTGGCACGGCTGCTGGCATGTGTGGCCGCAGTCAAGGACCTTTCTGCAGGGTTTCGCACAGTTTGGAATGGGGTCTTCACATGTGGATCGTACGGCTCCTGATATCTCCGTGAGGGGTGTCTTGCCACAGGGACAATGGGAAACGACGTCGGGTGACCGAGGGCAATGCGCCGGCTTTGCCTCTTGTGGGTGACAGGGCTTTTCGCAATGGTGCTTCCCGCAGTCGAAAGCTCGGCCGCAGGTATTTGGGCATTCATAGACGCCAGTCCACTCTTCAACAGCCACCGACCCATCATCGGCGCTGTGTGCTTGACTGCTGCTTCGTTCGACTCCTCGGTCACAGCACAGGATATCTTTCTGAACATGACCACAATAGCACCGTGCCGGGATGCGAACCCCGCAAGCGCCACAAGAGCCTTGGTGGCATGGGCGGGGACAATAATGTTCCCCGCAAGGCATGAGCCGTCCGCATATGTCGCCACAGCTCCAACCATGTTCGTAGTCGGTGTCAACGCAGCGCCGCGTAAGCGACTTCTTTTTACAGAAGCAGAGCTGAGTTGGGCCCATGAGCGTGCAGGGCGGGCAGGGGCCGGCGTGGCAGGTGGTTGGACATGGGTGCGGACATTTCTTCGGGAGTGTTCGCGGCCGAGCACACGTCTGGCCGCACGAAAATGGCGGCAATCCGGGTAGGGACTTGGGTTCGTCCTCCTTTTCGCACCAGCACGAGAACGCTTTGGGCAGCTCGTCCTTGGGGAGGTTGCAGCCCGGGCAGCGCCATTGCCTGGGCGGCGGCAGCTCGCCCTCGGGGGCCTGCTGGCGGGCTGCTGCAGAACCCTCGTTGGCCGACCACTTTTTGATGCAGCCCAGATGGAACACGGTCCAGCAGGTCCTACACGACCACACGCCTCTAGACGTCCTCCGGACCTCTTCTGTGCAGATGGCACATTCGTAGTGGCCGTTGTCAATGTCTTGGTGGGTCCGCGTGGTGATGTCAGGGGCCGTCGACTTGGGCTTCTGAGGTTGCTTGTGGCGCGGCGGTCGTGGATTTCGGGGTATGATCGGTCGGCCGGGCTGGAAGGAGGGGGCGTCGGGCTGGAGGCCATTCTGTACCTCTGTTGTCGCTGCCGGTGCCGCGTTCTCGCCCTCGACAGTCAATTGCCCTCCGAACTGTCGTCCACCGACCGCCCGTGCCGGAAATCTAGAGTGTTTGTGCGGTCCTCCCCGCCCTCTCCGGTTCTGCATCTGCGGCGCCGGGGCTTCCGCCAGGCTGTCACCGGCAGCAGTGCTGGGCGCTTGCCCTCTGCCACTGCCACTGCCTCTGCCTCTGCCCCGCGCTCGTCCACCACCCCGTCCGCCGCGTGGTGCTGGCGCCGGAGCTTGCGACTGTGTCTGCGGCGGTACTTGTGGCTGTCCCTGCTCTTGCTGCTGCTGCTGGCTCCCCTCCTGCTGCGGGCCGTCTGCCGGACGGTTTCGATTGCGCGGACGTCGTCGCCGTGTGCTGCCCGACGAGGGCCCTTCGGCTAGCGGGTGTGGTGCTGCGGTAGCGTCCATGCTGGTGACGAGCAAGGGAGTGATTGTGTACGGAAGAATGCGACGCAGGCTCTGGAAATGTACGGCTTGCAGAACTGTCAAGCAAGTCCGGCCGGAGGTGTGCAAGATGTCAAGATGTAGTCGGTAGCGAGCAAGCAGCGGCCTGCCTGAGGTTATAGCTATGGATGACCCAAGCTCACAAGTACCGAGCTGCCTGCCTGCCGCACTGCAGCGTGCACAGTGAGCGGTGGCGGAGCAGGCGCAGGCGCGGTGGGACCGTCGTATGTCGTACCTGGCCTGAGTCACTTTTTGTCACTTTTGCTCTTTTCAATGCGCGTCATCGCCTCGCTCGGCTGACATAACCAGTCGCCCGTGGCTGGAGCTCCATCCGCTATCTTCCCCGGACCCGGCACCACCATCACCACCGTCCCCCATCATGGCAACTTTGAAGTCACTGCTCGGCGCCCTCGCGCTGGCGTCGCTGCCCGCTGCCCTCGCCTTCCGCAACACGTCGCCGTTCCTCCTCTTTTCCACCGCCGAGTACGTGCCCACGCCGGCCTGCACCACCAAAGGCTGGCAACTGACAACCCTAGATTGAACATCCCCTCCAACCCCGACACCCTCGCGACAGCCAATGTCGTCGAGGACCAGATCAAGAAGGCGCTGGAGGGCTGCCCCTCGAAGACATATCTCATCGTCCGCCAAGACGGCGTCCACTCCGCCGAATTCGCCGTTGGCAATGCCGCGCCAGCGCTGAAGCGCTATGCGAGCGGGAGGGAAGCGGACGTGAAGAGCACCATGGTCGTGCCGGAAGTGCTCGGGGGCCAGGGCGCAAGTGAGGGCTTGTCTCAATACATACAGACAAAGTGCGGCGCAAAGGTGCTGCAGAGCAGACCTGCGAAGGCCAAGTTTGAAGCCGGCGGGCCATGGGTGGTTGACATCTCGTTCGCGGACCCAGGCACGTCTCAGCGTCTTGCAGAGCTTAGGAAACACGGTGAGCATACAGTACTATGCCAAGGATGGCGACGTGGCTGACGTGCCGCAGATGCCCAGCTCGAGAGCTTTGTGCGCGAAATAGCACCCTTCAACGACTACACTGTCATCTACACCTCGACGCCTCCGAACGAAGAAATATCCCACGATAGCCTCGACAACGAGCGCACGTACGAGATGGAGGATCCCTTCGGCGGGGCGGTACAGATGGAGCTGAAGCGCGACCTCTCAGCTCACAAACGAGCCACCAACGGCCAGGGCGGTCTGTTCGAGAGGTATCAATTCCTGTCGCCGCCTCTCTTTATGGGCCTCCTCGCCATCTTGCCGCTTTTCGCCATCGTCTTCGTCGGCTTAAAGGCGCTGTCGAGTTTGGAAGTCTCGTATTTCGCCTTCAGCAAGGAAATGGGCCCGACCGCCCAGAGGAAGCAGCAATGAGACTAGTGTGTGACAATGGATGTAGATTTGTACAGTGTATCGGCATGGCTACCAGGCGTTTGGAGGGGCTTTTACTGGAGCGAATATTAAGCTTGACCATGTCCTCGGGTTTACCCACTCCCCGTTCGCTAGCCTCATCATCACCCTCACGTTCGACTCGCATTGGCACCTCGATACCTCGCATCAAAGTCTCTCCGCAGGTTACTCCTGCGCCCAGCACGATTACCGTCGGAGCAAATCACACGTCAATCGATCATTCCTCAGCCATCTTATCCCCGACCTGACCGACTTTTCTCAGCATATCAGCTGTGCTTGATCGAAGACCTAGAAACCCAATGGTGATACAGATATATCGCGTATGGCCCTTTTTCTTCAAAAACTCCTTTTATCCCTTCCTAGCCCGCGAAAATGCAGAAAGTCATAAAAGTTGAAGACAAAATGAACCCTCCACACCCATCTATCCCTTCCTAACCCGCCGAGTCCATGTATTCCTACAGGCAGGAGATGAATGAAACCACAGCACCACCCTCACTCCTTCCCAACAAGGTCCTTCTCCATTGTCTCTTCCATTTCCTTGTCCTTGCTAATCTCCTCCTCCGCCCCCGCAATGACCTCCCTCAACCCCCTCGCGCAATCCTCCAACTCCTTCTGCTCCGTCTCATCCAGCTTAACCGGAACCGGCCTGACAATGCCCTTCCGACCAATCACCGCCGGCATGGACAGACAGCAACCGAGAGCAGGCTGGTAGAACGATAGCGGACGGACGGTCCGGCTGTCGTAGAGTATGTACTTGCAGAGGCTGGCGGCGACGTTGCCGATGCCGTAGGCAGTGCAGCCCTTGGCGGCGATGATGGCGCCGGCGGCACCGCGCGTGTGCTCGGAGACTTCGCGTTTGATGGCTGCGCTGAGGAGGTTGGGGCACGCGAGGCTGAAGGGGGACGTGCCGATTGTCGCGCTGGACCAGGCGATCTGCTGTTATTAGCCTACTGCCATGTCCTCTTCGCGCTCACTTGTGCAAAAGGCATAACTTACAAACTGACTATCGCCATGCTCGCCCAGCACATAGGCATTGATACTACTGGCGGCGACATCGGCCTTCTTGGCGAGAATTCCCTTCAATCGCGCAGAATCGAGACTCGTGCCGGTACCCAAGACCTGAGACTCCGGGAGGCCGGAGAGCTTGCGGGCGAAGTGGGTGAGGATGTCGACGGGGTTGGCAACAAGCATAAGGATGGTGTGAGGTGAGATTGGAGCCATATCGGTGAAGATGGACGAGAGGATGTGCAGGTTTCGCGTGAGGAGGGAGATGCGTGATTCACCTGGACACGTCAGACGAACAAGTCCCGCCCAGCATCTGGGAGAACCTACCGGTTTTCTGCTTTGCTCCCGCCGTGACGACCACGATATCAGCCTGTCCCGCCTCCTTGTGCGTCCCAGCTCTTATTCTCGTCGCGCTCCTTCCGCCGTACGTGGCATCGCCCAGATCCCGCACCTGCGCCTCCAATAACTCCGTCTTCGGGTCTACTAGAAGGACTTCGCTGCAGATGGGGTTTTGTATCAGCGTGTAGGCGAGCGTGGAACCAACGTCGCCACAGCCGATGATGGCGATGGTCTGTTGGAGACGAGGCTCTGGTATACGGTCTGCCATTGTGGCCGGTTGATATGTTTGCAAGTTTGCTGGTTGGGGAGTGAGTTCTCGACAGACGGGTGGATGAGTGTTTGTCTATAAGTGTTTACAGAGGAAAGTGTGAAGACGGGCTGAGCAGAAGGCCAAAGGAAGCTGCACAGGAGCTCGCTTTCATAGTGTGACGCATGGTGGAGCACTGACCACGGCGACCGGTGACACAGATACAAACGAGGCCCTTGGTATTTCTTGAGCGGTGTTGTGGTCCTTGGCTACTTGTTGGAGATAGCACGTGACAAGAACTGACGTATCGCCGGCCAGGGTGGTCCCGTTCGTGGTCCTGTCATCATGCGAATTCCGAGTCGGCTGCAGCCGGGTGGATCGGCACGTGGTCCGGTAGCCTTGGTACAGCCCCATCATCGCGCATGTATCGGACGACTTTTGACTTTTCCGCTGCCTCTTACCGCTGCTCCACGTTGAGGCTGTGCGAATCATCGTATTCAGGGGCGAGCTCGTCCCGAGGCTCAGAACAAGGTCACATGTGATTACCCTCAAACGCTACGACGACCAAAAGTTCTTCGGGTCCTCTTCCAACGGCTGCGTTGTGGCCTCCAACTTCTCCGCAACCTCGTCTGCCTCCTTCCAAACCCTCAAGATGTTCCTGCCAACAACCTTTGCGACGTCTCCGTCGCTGATGCCCTGCCGCAAGAGCTCAACCACCAAATCCGGAAATTTGGAGACATCCTCAAGACCCTGGGGTGTCGAATCGATGCCATCGTAGTCGGTACCGATGCCAACATGGTCGTAGCCGATGAGCTCCCCGATGTGCTTGATATGACGGACGACCTGGTGTAGTGTCGCGTTCTGTGGGTAGGGCTCGGGTAGGTCGTGCGGGGTCTTTCCAGGCACACAGGAGATGAATCCGGGGCTGAAGTTGATCATGACAATCGAATTGCGCTTCTTAACCAGCTGGAGAATATCGTCTGGTACATTCCGAGGATGCGGACATATCGCGTAGGCGGAGCTATGACTGAAGATTGGGGGCGCCAAACTGCCTTGCCACTCGTCTGTCCCGTTGCCGATGAGGACATCTCTCATTGTGTCGGCACTGACGTGCGCGAGGTCAACCAACATGCCCAGCCGGTTCATCTCCTTTATTAGGTCGCGGCCTTCTGGACTTAGACCATGCCAGTATGGGGTGGCAATCCTGGCGGCCCAGTTTTCGCCAGATTCTAGTGCCGCATCGGCGTACTTGTTGTGACAGTTCCAGGTTAGTGTTGCATATCTGACGCCCAGACGGTGATAGAGGCGTAGCGTAGATATCGAGTTGCCAATCTGGTGGAGACCTTCGATGATGACTGGAGAAATGAGACGGCCTTTTTCAAAAGCTTTAACAGCTTCGTCGCTGTTCCTAGAGAGTGTGAAATATTTGGGGTAGTTCTGGCTCAGGCGGTTGAACAGATCCAGCTGTTCCAGAGTGGCGCGTACGACTGCAGGCCTCAGCAAGCATGCTACGCTCGAGATGAACTGTTGGCTTACCGGGCTCATATCTATCGTCTGAGAAGTCGGTCCCGTCCTTGCCTAGGGGACAAGGCATAAAAGCACTCCAAAAGGCACCGCCTTGCATGCCGGCATCCAATCTCGGAAGGTCCACTTGGTTGACATAGCCTCCGTGTTCGAACTTGTCTTTGAAGTCTGCACCGTTGATGTGATTGTTGGAACTAATACGAATGGTTACGAGCAAGTCATTGTGTCCGTCTTGAAAATGTCAGCACTCGTGTTCGTTGACCATGAGTGCGGGTGTCGAACCAATGAGAGGATTCTCCTTCAGGATCCGCTGAGCCCGCTCCTCCACCGTTATATGCGAGCATTCACTACGATGAGGCCTAGAAAGCAAGGTGGATAGAGGACGATGCGCAAACCACAGGATCTGCAAAAGGAGGAGTGATAGGAAGACGACAACGGAGCGCTCGGCAACCGTGTAACGCCGTCGGATTGGGTCTGCATTGTCACGGCGTGAGATTCGCAATTGGGTCCCATCCACAGGCAACTCTGGTGACTTCTCCATGGCTTTGAGGAGAGGATGAGAGATGGACGTGGCGGGGGCGAGAGTGCGAGACGGTATCTGAGTACCTGCCTTAGCAATCATCGGGCCCGGACATGGCTAGGGTCCCTGTTCGTCTCGGCTAGGGAGAACTGCGGAGCTTGGAGCTCCCAGGTCTCCTCCGAACACGCCCACGCGCCGCATCTATCAAAATCGCGAATCCGCTCAGTTTGTTTTCGCAGCCATGGCCCTCATCTCCGCGTACACCATCATCCGCAGCATGGCGCTGTTCCACATCACCCTCGCCTTCTTCTTCCTCAGAAACCCCAAGATGATCGCGGACCAGAACATTGTCTTCTTGATGGGCGAATCGATGCAGCTGGTAAGATTCTAGAGTCGTGGTGATCAGACGCCCGCTAACCCCGCGAAGCCCACCCCCCGCGAATTCTCCAAGCCGTCCGCGACCACGGCCTTTATCGCCGTCCTTCTCGCCTTCCTCGGCGTCAGCGATCTGACCTCCCTCTCCCTCTCCGACGAATTGGCCGAGTCGTACTGGGGCACGCAAACACCCGTGCGGCTCACATTTCTATTTGCCGTCACCGGGTATTCGTATCTATTCAAGGACGGCGGCGTACTGGCAAACAGTGGCCGGAAATACACGGTGAACGCGGGCGACCACCTGAAGAACAGCATCGTCTTTACGTGGGGCTTCCTGGAGCTTGCGGCTTTGTTCTGGGTCAGCATCCTCGGGCGGCGGCGCTATGCTTGGTTGGACTAACACGTCGCAGGTTTTCATTACGCTGCGCGATGAGCGGCGACAGCGTGCTCAGAGACTGATTGAGAAACGCAAAGCTGAGCACAACACGCTATGATATCGACCAGACCCTGCAGATATTCGGAATCATCATGCTAGTTACAAAGATGAAGACGCTTGGTGCTTGGTCCTACTGGAATGCAAAAAAAAAAAACCAGTAGGAGTACTTATGGTCTGTTGTTTTGACATCGTCGCGGGCATGCCTTGGACGCATCTAGAATCACTCCGCAGAACACGTGACCCCTGGCGAGCCAGCGCTTCCCCCCCCCCCTCACCCCAAATCGGAATTAACGTACCCCGGAATGACTGACCGACAATGAGCGAGTGCATCCTTCTCGCACAGCTTTTGTGAGGTTGTCAAACCCAATACGGAGTAGTGTACGAAAGGACGCGCTACCGGTTCCCCAACCATTTGCCGAAAGGAGCGGCAGCGGGAGCGTTCCGAAACTACCAACGGACCGGAGCTCTCGCATCACCATTCAATTGTAGTTTAGTATACGCAATAGAGATGTATTCAAGAATCACGCATGCCCATTATGCGTGGAAGCCACCTGACTTCGTCCGCATATTCCACCGTTTCAAATGCAACTAAATACCACAACCATGGCCAACACAGCAAAACCTTTCAACATCATCATACTCGGCGGCGGCATAGCAGGATTAACAACTGCCCTCGCACTTACTAAATATTCACCGACATCGCAACCACCGCCGACCATAACGATTTATGAGATCCGACCTCAGCCAGCAACGATCGGCGGAGCAGTGAACCTCACTCCAAATGCACTACGCCTTCTTTCCCATCTAGGTGCCTTCGATGAAATACGTGCGAGGAAGTACGGCAAAGAATGCCTAGCGGTCGAAGTCTTCGACCTATATTCTGGCTCCAAACTCGCCGAGAGCGGTTTCCGAGGGCCGGACGGAAAGGGCTTGGGATCTCCACCTTTCACGGCCCTAAGGATCACAAGAGGAGATGGTCTGAAGGGGGTTCTTGCCGCGATCGAGAAGCACACCAACATCAGACTTGCCTGCGGAAAGAAAACTGTCGATATCAAAGAGGATGCCTCAGGCGTCGAGATCTCCTTCGAAGACGGGGAGACAGCCAGCGCAGACATCCTGATCGGCTGTGACGGCATACACTCCGTAACCCGCCTCAAGCACGTCGAGCCCTCGCGCAAGAGCGTCTACTCTGGGATCTGCAACGCCTTCGGCTTCGCTCCACGACGCAAGACCGAGTCCGGCGAATACGAAGTGACACACTTCGAGACCTCGGGCATGAACTTTGGCCGTCGCGGTATCTTGCTCACCTCTTTCCATGACGAAAAGAAGGACTCCATCTACGTCGGTGCCCTCATGCAAGTGCCTGAGATTGCGTCGCGCGACGGCTGGAAGGCCGCGGGTGCAGACGCCCAAATGACGAGAAAGGAAATGCTGGAAAGGTTCTCGGGCGCTTCAAACCCGCTCATCAACCACGCCATCGAAGACGCAGAGAACTTGTTCCTCTGGCCCGTCTTCACGCTCAGTAAAGGCGGGAAATGGTGCACCGACCGCGTCATGCTAATCGGCGACTCTGCGCACGCAATGCCGCCGCAAGGTGAGTCAACGGGTATCGTCTTCGAAGATGGCGTGCTGTTTGCGAGATGTTTGGGACGATGGATGGAGAAGAGTGACGGGGCGCCTGTGAAGGAGGCGTTTGACGCTTACGAACGGCTTAGAAGAGGCAGGATCGATACGGCGTTTGACGAAAGCCAGAGTGTTGTGCGGACCGTGAATGAGGTGGGTTGGTTGGGGCATAAGATTAAGATGAATATTGTGCCGTGGTATTTGTGGTGGACGAAGGGGTACCGGGAAGCTCATTTCGTGGAAGATGTTACTACTAGTAATTTAGGGTATTGAGCGGGACATTAACGCATAATATTCAATTCGGCTCGGTTTGCGGTCGGTTAGGTTTCCCACAATAGAGCTCGACGGGCATTAATGACGTACGGATTATACTTTGGACAAGAGATTCAGATGGGTTTTACCATTCCAATTAAGGTCCCATATATCTGCCATTTCGAACGTACAAATGCCAGTAGGATTGCCTGAGCCTACACTGGTACCGCATGAATGCAGAAGCTATTGGAGAACATGGTGCCATTAAATTAGACTGTCTTAACCAAACGCCAGATAGTTCATCACATGAGTCCCCCCATCGAGCATCAAAGCTTCGCCTCCGCCCCATACGCAAACACATCCTGCAACCCCTGCGGCCTTGACGCGCCCCTCTTACCCCCCGTAACCGCACTCGGCACACTAGGTATCTCCGCCTCTCTCGTCTCACCAATCTCTTCCAAATAAGCATACTCGCTCCTCCACTCCGCCAACATATCCACGGTAACATTGCTGCCTCCACAAAGCACAATAACCACCTTCTCATCAGGCCTCACCTTCCTCCCAAGCGCGCGTTCCAGCCGTCCATCATAGCACAACGCAACATTAACCCCGCACGCCAACTCCACCATAATCCGCTCATCATCAGCAAGTCTCCAACAGCCCATCGCAGCCTCCGCATCCGGAAGCACCACACTCCTTACCTTCATCCTCAGGGCATAATCAAGCGTCTGCTGCGTGACCCGCGCACATCCCAGACTAGTGGCCTGGCTCGTGATCTTTGGTAAGGTGACCAGCTGGCCGGCTTTTAGGGCGGCTTGCATGCTTTCTGCGCCCGAGGTCTCGACGCCGATGACGGTGGTGTGGGAGGCGAGGGAAAGCTGGTCCAGGGCTTGTGCAACGCCGTTGAGGAGGCCGCCACCGCCGACGGAGCATATTACTATGTCGGCGGGGGAGGAGGGCATTTGGGCGGCTATTTCGTGCATGACGGTGGCGTTGCCGCACCAGATGTCTGGGTGGTCGAAGGGGGGTGTGTAGATGGCGGAGGAGCCGGCCTGTGATTCGACCATCAGTGAGGATTCTTGGTGAATGATGGACAGTAGAACAACGTACACTAGGCATCAAGACTTCTCTCATGTACTTATCCGCATCCGCCCATGCGGCTCCATGCTGCACACATTCATACGCTCCCGCCGCTTTGATTTTAGCTACCATAAGTGGCTTTGTTGACGTGGGCACTACGACTGTGCATGGCAGACCGAGGGTGCGCGAAGCGTGGACGGCAGCGAGACCTGCGTTTCCGCCCGAGGAGCAGAAGATGTGCGGAATAGTGGCGATGTTGGCGGGCAATTCTTCGAGGCGGCGGAGAATGTAGTTCCCAATCCCTCTGAAACGCTGTTAGGTTGCGGTTATATGGTGGTAGGTTGAAGGAAAACTTGCCTGGACTTGAACGAGCCGGAGGGTTGGAGCGTCTCCAACTTGAGGAAGATTCTGCTTCTACGATTTAGAAATCTCTCATCTTGACTTGCCGATGAAGAGCAAAGGATTCTCATGGTGACTATGAGATAGGGAAAACGCAGAAGAAGCATGGATTTTGATCGTACCAACCCGCAGCCTGAGAGAGGGCATAAGATTCCCTCAACGGCGTCTCGACCCATGGAAGCTGCTGCTCCTGCGAAGACTGCAGCGTCTTGACGACCATGATGCTGTCTGTTGCTGATGGTATGCTGGAGACGAAGACGATTGAAGAATGAAGGATAAAAGTGGATGGAAGGAAGAAAAGACGAGGTACCGGTGGAGAAGATTCAATGGAGCATATCTACTACGGCACAAACCTCCTCGTCAATATATACCCAACAGCCCTGCACCACCTAATGCCCCACAGCTCAGGCCTGATCCCGACACAAGAATTGACGCATTCCTCATCCCCATGCGCAATCACGTCGCAGGTGGAGGGGCACGCGTCCACACACCTCCCCCATTTCCTCCGTTCCCATCCGCCAAACGTAGTATCTCTTACCCTATAACGACGCTGGATTACCCTATAGGATAACCGATAAGGGAAGGCCAAACCAAGAGTAGGCTGCGCGATGACCCCAGCATGACATGCGGGTGCTGTGAGTCGCTCGCGGGTCTGTGGACCAAACATGGTTTGGGTTTCCTAACTCGGTTATTCACGGAGGCATGGGACTTTTCTGCCGATGGACACCGCCCTGGTTATCAGAGCTTGGCGCGCCCTAGAGTGAGCTAAGTTTAGCTGCGCTTGATTAGTATCTTGAGCTTGGACAGAATGGAAGGGCGTAAGGCGTGCATGATCGAACAGGCGCGAATGGATGCTCGGATCTGGGGACAAGGTTGTTGTATTCGAAGCGGTGAAAGCTTGGTAGATGCGTTCATCTCAACAAACCTCAGAAATCCTTTTGAGTTCCAAAACGCCTGCCGGGTATCAATGCACATCTCAAGTTCCGTCTGCGACTTCGCTTCATGCCACAACCCCTGCAGACCCGGTTTGCTCGAGTAGCCCTTTCCGATATCTCCAGTAGTGCGCTCTGATCGGATCGAACCTTGTCGCCAACAGGTCGAGCGCCTTCTTCGCTTCCTCTTTGCTGTCCTCCTCCTCTCCAAATATGTCGGCAAGCAGGTCGAGTGCGTGGCTGGAGTATATGTCGTCCGGTCGTCGGATGTCGGCAAACTCGAGCGCGAAGTCTTTGAGAGTCGATAGCGGGAGCTTGGCTTGGCGCACGATGCCCTTGAGGTAGTTCCACGGGCTCTGGTTCTGCGGTGCTCTTCGGATGGCGTGTTTAGCGTAACTGTAACCAGTCAGTGAGAATGCCTACCCAGTATCGAAGCGAGACCTACTCGATCTCCCTCTTCACCATGTGCTCGCCTACAGACTGCCCATCTTTTCCTCCGACGACCAGAAACCAGCGATGGTTCCAGGCCGAGTTGTTCCGCACATCCGCACATATCATCTCCTCGGTCCATTGCAGCTCCTCGTCGTCGCCGAACAGGCCGAACCGCTTCACTAGCCACTGGCGGTAGCTCCACACGTGGTAGTTCTTGGAGTCTTGCTCGAGCATGGTGGCAATAAAGTCGGGCTCCCCCTTGGGGGAGCCCAGCGCATCGATGACGGTTTGGCGGTGGTGCCAGATCTGGTAGTTCTTGAGGTGCTTGAGGGCGGTGCGGTTCAGCCAGGTGATTTCGTCCTCGAGGGAGGCATGGAGCTCGGAGAGTGTCTTTGCGCGATAGAGCCTGAGGGTATTAGCAGAGGCGCTCTCGGGGTGCAGACACGTAGAGGCCTGCGCTCACCAGACAGTGTAGTGCGCGGGGTTCATGGAGATGATGTGCTCCGTGAGGCCCAGCACCCGCTCGCTAAACTCGTTCTTTGCCATGACGGCCCGCAAGTAGCCCATGGCCTCGCTGTACTCGTCCGTGTACGCGATCGCGGCAAGTGGGTGCAGCCCACCATCGTCCTGTGGCAACGGCTCAATGTCCTCCCATGCGGGGTCGTCATTGTAGAATTTGGGCATCTTTGCCTTCACCTTGCGACTGGCAGGTGCCTGGCGAGAAGCGCAAGGAGAAAGTGGTACGGGAAGAGCAGCACGGCGGAGACGAGATGGGTGATGCGGTTCATGGCTCATGGGTGGGGCAGGCCTGCTTCGGGGGACGGCTTGGCGCGGGCAGCCGAGCTCTTTCAACATGTTTGCGACAACAATATCAAGCATTCTGAAGGACGACTGTGCCGGAACTGGCTGCACCGTCCAGCTGCTCTCAACATCCATCGGCTCGTGCACGTCTCGTGAGGCACGGAAGAGAGTACGATTGGTTTGTTCTGACAACGCTCACTGCAACAAACTTCTATCCATCGTATTAGGAGTCTAATCAATCGCAAAGTGCATGTCATGTCGTGCATCCAGCCCAGAGGCATCATTGTACCTGATTGGCTGGATGCCGTCGGCTGGATGCGTTCCGTGCTACCTACCTCCCTACAACGTCATGAGCCCTTCATACTTCCACCCGCCGACACCTCTTTGGGCTCCGGGCGAGCGTTTGCTGCTTCGAAATGTTTGTCATTGAAGCCAAGCGCTGCCTCATACCCTCCGGTGACCTGGTCGCCCTTTCCTGAATCGACACGATTGCTTCGCGACGACACACCAGATCACCCTGTTCTGACAGTAGAGGCCTGATATTGACTGGACTGCGACCCTAACATCGAAAGCGATGGTGAACACATCATATGCCCTTCTGGCCGCAGTGCCTGCCATTGCATGGTTCCTCTATTTGCAGCTCTACAATTGGCGCTTCAAAACATTCAGCCACATCCCGCAGCACTTCCAGAACACTCTGCTTCTCGGCCATTTGAAAACTCTTGCAGGCGGTTTCAAACGCTTGGGTGATTCAAGGCGGCATCCAGGTGCGTCTTCCTCTCGTATCAATTCAAAACGGCCAAGTGCTAACTTTGCAGATTACATGTTTGACGCGCTGTTCAAGGATGCCGGCCAGCCCGAGATCTCGCTCCTCGATCTACGACCCGTCAATTATCCGATGACCGTCGTGGCTTCGCATGAGATCGCTGAGCAGATTTCAAGAGTCACAAAGTTGTATCCGACCAGCGTTACCAAGTCGCCAACTCTCCAGGGTAACTTTAGACGCTTAATCGGAGCGAGGTCTATCATCAGCGAGGAAGGCGAGTCATGGAAAGCCCTGCGTAAACGATTCAACCTTGGATTTGCTCCTCAGCACCTCATCACGCTCCTCCCAGCCATCCTCGCCAAATCAACTACCTTCATGAGCAAGCTGGATTCTTTGGCCGAATTAGGTGAGGACTTTGACATGGATCCCCTCTGCACCAGTCTCACCTTCGACATCATCGGGGACATCGTCACCAACATCGATCTCAAGGCCCAAGACGATGAGGCGGGCGCTCATGAGATTGTATACCATTTCCGAGAGCTTACCAAAAGCTATAGCGACACTGGGCGTATCTGGCTGTGGTTGAATATTCCTCTGAGGGCCAAGCGCCTTTACCATAGCTACTATGCGGACGTGGTCATCAAGCGATGTATCAGGGAAAAGTTCGCCGAAATAAAGGCCGCACAGAGCACCGAGACGAAAGAGACACGCGACCGCTCTGTGCTTGCGCTCGCGCTCAAGGACATCGATGTTCTGACGAGTGAGAGCCTTCAGACGACAGCGGACCAGGTCAAATCGTTTTTCTTTGCTGGACATGACACTACATCGATCCTGCTCCAGTGGCTTTTCTACGCGCTGTCAGTTCATCCGAAATGTCTCGAGACTATCCGCGCCGAACACGATGCTGTGTTCGGCCATCGCGACCCGCGCGAAGCCTTCTTGTCCAAGCCGGATGAGACACTCAAAGCTCTCTCGTATTCTTCGGCCTGCATCAAAGAAGCGCTCCGTCTGTGGCCACCGGCTGGATCTGCCCGTCTATCAATTCCTGGCAAAGGTTTTAAGGTCCGCCTTTTTGATGGCCAAGAGGTCTGTCTGGATGGCACGATATTGTATCTGAACCAATACCTCATCCACCGCGATCCGAAAGTGTATGGCGAAAATGCGAACGACTTCATGCCGGAACGCTGGCTTGGCGATACCGATACGACGTCTGCGAGTAAGGACGACGATGGCTCACAGACCGGGGCGAGTAAAATCCCTATCAGTGCATGGAGGCCTTTTGAACGCGGACCTAGGAATTGCATAGGACAAGAACTCGCGAATTTAGAGGCGAGAGTGATACTGGCTTGCGTCATGAGGCGGTATGACTTCGTCAAAATCGGCGCGGGAGAAGTTGAAGTAGATGAGAAGGACAAACCTATCTTGGATGATAAGGGGAAATACAAGACGATGTCGGAACTATTCAACGTAAGTATGGTACGGCAATGGGCTTCTGACACTAACCTTGTTCAGTCCATGGTTGTCACAGCGAAGCCCTACGAAAAGTGCCGTATGCGCGTTAAGATGCACAAAGCCCTATAGGCTACTAAGCCTCGTCACTCTGCTCTAGGTTTATCTTATTATTCGTCGAATGATCTTGCGGGAATGAACGAATGACAGCTGTCCAAGGAATGACAACACTCAGAGTACGAAGTAAAGCTCAATCTTGTGTTCTCCAGGGTCATCCCGTATAAGTGTCTTACCTTACTTCGATTGGATTGCGACCGAATGTGTATACAACCTCATCCAAGTATTCTTGACATGGAATTCTACTTACATATGCAGGTAGACGATAGCACAAATCACGTGACATTGGGGACGGACGAGAGCTCGGCCAATCGGTGGATCGAGGGGCCGATGGATGAGAAATCCAGGGAGCCCATCATTGACATTCGGACGAACGATACGGACAACAATGATATAGATATTTCAACCTCAGAAGTTGTCGATTACACATCGCATTCTTCACAGCTTCATATTCTATCTATCTAAAGAAGTAAGCTCACAGGTGCGACAACTCAAGCACTTGAGTGATGTTGCAAGGGACTGACCAATGGGCGCCTGTGCACAGACAGCACGCAATACGATCCCGCCATGAGCCAACCCTCCCAAAACCATCTCAACGGCTCTCGTCACACTTTGACGGACCGAGAAGAAGACGCCTCATACTGGGCTAGCAAAATAGCCTTTCGATTGAGGAGTTCGCTCTCCCGTAAAGATGCTGCGAAGCGCGTCTTCCCCCGCGTGCCGCAAACTTCGCAAGAGCGCCGCGATGCCTCGTTGACAGAAATACCGCTCGATGCCGCAATTCTCACACAGTCTGATATTCGCGCCGCGGAGGAGAAACAAAAGACTGTACTGTATCTGGCATATGGGTCGAATCTCTGCAACGAGACGTTTCGAGGCAAGAGGGGCATCAAGCCGCTGTCGCAGGTCAATGTCGTAGTACCCTCACTAAGGTTGACCTTCGATCTGCCGGGAATACCATATACAGAGCCCTGCTTCGCGAACTCAGCTGCACGCGATCCCGAGTCGAGCTCAAGACATGTGGAAGAGGCAGACTACCACAAGGACCGATGGCACAAGGGCATGGTAGGATGTGTATACGAGGTTACCCCGACGGACTACGCGCACATTATCGCCACAGAAGGGGGGGGTGCTTCATACGAAGACATACTCGTGGACTGCTACCCACTTCCAGATGCCGACGTCGTACCCTCCATACCTGCGACGCCTGGGTTCAAAGCGCACACCCTCTTCGCTCCAGCTGCCCCTTCCACTGCTACGTGCGCCACGCATATAACATCGCACTTCTCTCGCCCCAATCCCTCCTACGCGCAGCCCTCCGCGCGCTACCTCAAGCTCATCACTGACGGTGCTACCGAGCTCTCTCTTCCCCGCGAATACCAAGCCTACCTCCACGACATCCGCACATACACCATCACCACAAAGCGCCAGGCCGTTGGCAAAGCGATATTCACGGGTATATGGATGCCAATTGTGATGCTGTTGTTCTCGCTGGGGAAGATGCTTCAGGATGAGCAAGGCAGGATACCGAAGTGGTTGGGCATGGTGCTGGCCTGGGTATTTGTAGGTATGTGGAAGTTTTATGATGGGGGGTTCAAGAAAGTTTATGGGGATGGCGAGAGAACGGAGGGAGATGATGCTGGTGACGCGATGGTGGAGCGGTACAAGGAT
>MU005584.1:678067-840427 GCA_010405425.1 Lentithecium fluviatile CBS 122367
GGAGAAGTGGAGGTCGAGTAGATACAGCATTGGTGTAGGATGCTTGTGTAAAGCGAGATTTTGCCCACTCTGTCGATGGTGTGTGGCCGTGTCTAACAATACGTGATCTCGAGTGTTTCGAGTCCCCAACGGCGAACACATGTTCCGATACGCAAGGGCAGCCCAGCTTATTGTATGAAGCATCGTCACAATTCATGAGTGCTCCGTCTCCGCCTTCCCCACTGTGCTAGACATCTTCAGATAACTAGAGCGAAGCACGCTGAACGTGGCAGGGCCATTATCGTCAGGTTAAGTACGATTGCGGTGCCCTCCTCTTAACGGGAGGCTCGGGAGCGAGTCTGCTGATGCAGAGCTGATAAAGATCTGTTTCAAATCATTGGAACACAACTTTGACCCCTTCATGTTAGTGACACGGGGACGTTCAGTGCTGCAATGACCGTCTTCCGAACAGCACGTCTATCCTCGCAACGGGAGGATATGCTGCACAAGGCAACTCTGCCTGCACAGCGGGCACTCCGGCTTTTCCCTCGCCCAGTCGCTGATGCATACCCAACAAAACACATGACCACAAGTAGTCACACTCGGATCCCTCATCCCTTCCAAACACAGCGTACATTTGCGATTGCCGCCTCCTATCCAGGCCATGATTCCGTCCTCGGTTAATTCATAGCGTGGCTTGTCCGATGCCGGAGTGTTGGTCCACTTCTGCAGCTCTGATGGGGCCGAGGATGGGTTCGCGGGTGTGTCGAAAAGCAGCGCGTTATTGGCGCTGTATGCGTTCGGGTCGAGCGAGACTTCGACCCCACCGCCCACTATTGCTGTTGCGCCAGTGCCGGCGCCGAGCGCCCCTGTGCTGACGGTATCGCGGGTCATGGTATTCTGGAGGTGCAGGTAGGCTTGCACGCCCATCTGAAGGACTAGAAGTACGCCGAGGACCTCATACCCCACTCGCTGGTCGCTTTCTTGGACATGCCGGGTGAAGATGTAGCGTAGGTTCCAAATGCGCTTCGAAAGGTGGTAGTAGCTCCCCGTGAAGTAGAAGGTGGCGAGTGACAGCGCGTATACGGGCGAGGGCGAAGTCAGAGTATCCAGGTTCTGGAGGGTGTACTTTTGCACACGGGCTCCCATGGGCATCGATATCGCCTTTGTACTCCCCTTCTCTTTCGCCTGTTGTTGTGCCTTCGCCCGCTGCCGGCCGTACTTCTTCAAGTTCGCCTCCAACTTCGCTCGTATCCTCTTCCTGAAAGCCGGCAATATCCTCCCCAGTAGGTATGGACCGAGGATACAGCTCAGTATATAGCCCGCCCTCCTTCCCAGCGCTGGTAGCCGCCCGTTCTCGCCCTCCACTTGTACGATATCACAGTATTCCTCGCCTAGCGTGCGGTTGCCGATCAATGTCGTCAGGCCAAGATATAGTAGCTCGCCGAGAACACGGGTTTCGGACGTGTATGTATGCGCGTAGCGCGCGCCTTTTATCTTCCGGACGAGCGTGGAGAGCTGTTCGAGGAGCACGCCGCTGAAGTAGGCGTCTTTCTGGTGCGAGCGAATGACGTCGGGGGAGGCGGCGAAGGGGTATGTGAACGGCGGTACGGAAGACATCGCATGAAGGATAGGACGAAAGGAACAAATGGGACAGGTTGACGTGTGACAGTGGCTGCGGCTGCGATTTCGCTAATGTGAGGTTGTCAAAAGACATGTAGCTGCCAAGCATTCGTTGAACCTCGGCTTGTGATCGGAGCTACTTTAGTTGTACCACCGGTGCGGTGATTAACAGCAATTGAACCTCCTTCGCGAGCACTTGTTCAGACCACTAACCTAACCCTCAATTTATCACCATCCACAATTTCCTCCCTCATGCTCTCCAACTTCTCAACGTCCCAGGTGGCAGCCAAATACCTGCCGGCAAGCCACCTCCTCGCCTCAGCCGTGATCCACACGCAAAACCCACCGGCGAGCTCCGCTGTATCGATCATGTCTACAGGCGTCAGCTTGACACGGCAAGAAGAGGATAGGCATCGGCTTACAAGGTCTAATACTCTCCTCACTACTGCCCAGCTCCGTCAACACACCCCCGGGATGCAAACTAACCACATTCACCCTACTCCCACCATACTCCGCCTCCACAAACTCACTCAATCTCAACAGCGCCAATTTACTTATACCGTACGACGAAGCACCCGCATGGATCATAAGCGCCCCGATACTTGACATGTTAATCACGTCCGTAACGACCTTGTACTTCTCCGCGGTAGCCACGAGCAGCGGCAAGAACGCATGGAGGAAGAGATACGGCCCTTTGAGATTGATCTCCAACGTACTCCACCAATCCGATGGCTTGGCCTCAGTGAGGTGCTTCCAGGGATCGGTGCCGCCTGCGTTGTTGATTAGGATGTCGAGACGGCCTTCTTTTTTAGTTACTTCCTCGGCGCAGGCGTGAACGGCGGTGGAGTCGGTCACGTTTACCGCGAACTTCAACACTCGGGTGCCTGCGTTGATCTTCCTGATGTCTTGCTCGACTTCGGCGAGGGTTGAGGAAGAGCGTCCGGATATGATGAGGCAGGATACATCTGCGTGGGCGTATTGGAGCGCGATGGCGCGCCCGATACCCCGGCTGGCGCCCGTGATGAGGACGACTTTCCCGGGCTGCTTGAGGGAGTGGGTTTGTGCTGCGGAGATAGAGGGGTAGATGTCGTTATGGAGGTTTTCGAGGCCGGGGAAGTCGTAGCCTGTAATTCCTGGTGGGCCGGGCATTATAAGGTTCAGTACCGTTCGTTGGCCAAAGAAGGATAAGAGTAAATGATAATACACAAAAGAAGAAGAGAAGACTTTTATACCCAGTGGCACCCAATCCACTGATTCTCCAAACCACCATTACCCTCTACAATAATCCATACGTCACCGTCATCCTCTCTTACTTTCGCTATCCTCAATACTCACTCGAGAACCCACATCTCCGTCCCACCTCCTTAACTCCGCCAACCATGTTCGTCAACCCGCTTGATCACCTCAGCCTGCATTCCCCTCTTCTCTAAAACAGCGCACAAACGCCTTACTCGGTGCCCGCTCACGATACCCATTTTCCTCCCATTGGCCACTTTACAGTCACAATGTCAGAACGCCTATATAGGTGACACTATCCTTGCAGGTGGCCGGAGGTAAGACATCGGAGACAAGAAATCGTCGCGTCGACTCCTAGAATGGGTGCCAGCAGAGAGGTTCCCCCATCCTGCGAAAGAGCTAGATTAGCAATGCGATGGTCCAATCAAAACTGGACAAGATACAGGAGCTTCATCGTACTGCAACATGATGTCGATCATCTCCCATTCCTCAATTATGCTTTATCAAAAGGTACGCGAACAATTCAACGGAGCCTTTCACATCCGTACGCATACACAAACCAGCCACCATCTATCCGCCAACCGCAAGCTATCCATTGCGTCACGGGGCAATCCCGGTCCCGCCCACTCGTCCACCCATAGCGCAGCACGCGCTCTACCATGAGATAAAAGGCTTCAAAAAAGAGAAATAAGATGGTACACTAGTATGACACCCAAGCCCAATGCACAAAAGGGCACTAACACCCATGCCGCAAATTAGAACGTGAAAGACGCCAGGCCACCCCGTCTTTTTGTTTGAATGGTAGAATGCCGCCGGTGCTTTCAAATAAGAAAGCGCTAAACCAAGAAAAGCTGCATGGCGGGCTGATGAAGGACTCCGAGACATGCAAGGCCTATAGCCTAAGCCAACAGTGTGTGAAAAGTTTTTTTTCGGCCAATGGAGATGGTGTTGAAACAAGAGAGATTGGATAGTTGAAAAAGCCGCTTAGTGAGAGGCTCTGCGATGGGTTTCGAGAGGCTTAGTTGAGGAAGCCTTTGCAGCCGACGGAACCGCAAAGGCAGGGAATACGGTCGGTTGCATCCATTTCGCGCTCGAACTTATAGTCGTAGGTGAGTTCCTCATCTGCTCAAAGTCAGCAATGTCCAGAATGTCCAGAATGTCCAGATATAGTAAGAGTGTAATGAACTTACCCTGATTGATATCCCGCAACGCATAGATGACAATACGCTTCGTGCCGTCCACTCGAATGATCTTGGCCGTGCAATTGGGCGTGCAGCTGTGATTGATGAAACGCGCAATACCGCCCATATTCGTGGCGTCGATGACCGTATCCTCGTCAATACGGAAGAGGTAGCTCGATCCAACACCTTGCATGTCGTATTTGACCTCGCGTAGATCTGCAACCCGTTGCCGGACTTGCTCGCCAACGTACTCGATAATCATATCGTTGGCGGCTATGTTCTCTTGAGCGTACAAGCCCCAATTGTGGATGGCAGAGCGGTCAAACTTTACGAGCTTCTTCCGCTTCTTAAGCTGGTTGAAGCGCAGTGCGTCACCTTCAGCACCGGTCATGTTCTTCGAGATGCTGATGTCGTTCACCAGACGGCGATTGTTGGCACGATTGGCACGAGAGGCGGCGGTGGTTGACGGCTTCAAGCCTGATCCTGTTTGAAACTTGAAGCCTTCGACAGTTGTCATTGTGCGTTCTTGCTGCTTAGCCTGGCGCTGGCGTTCCTCTCGCTCTTTCTGGACGCGGATACGATGTGGAAGATACTTGGACTTTTCGGCCTCGCGGATCTTCTTCACGCCTTCGGTCCTAGCCGAACCTGTTGCGTTGGGCACGTAGTACCCTTCGATCTTAGTTTCGGTACGTGACACACCTTCTTCGCCTGGACGATTGAGGTGTTTGATTGACTTCTGCTTCCAAGCCCAGGATTGCGCGTCTCCGATCTTCGCGGCGGCCATGTGCTGCACCGAAGACTTCAGATGCGCCAGATCCTCTTCGTCCTTGACTAGATGCTGCCAACCGTCAATGTCCATTACCACGCTGAAGTCATCGTCCACAGTGCGACGGGGTTCGATAGTCGAGACACCCCAGTTGACAGAAGCGCGCTCATCTTCTTCCGGCGTTTCTTCGATGACAGGTGCCTGAGCAGCTGGCTTGGGTTCTTCAACTTCAGTAACCACCGATTCAGCAGCAGGGGTGATCTCGGTAATTTCTGTAACGGACACCTGAGCAGCTTTCGCTTCTTCCTCGAGCTGCTTCTTGGTTTTCCTTTTCGACTTGGGACCACTCTTTTTCTTCGTTGGCACCTTCCCAGGTTCGGGCAGTTCGGTGGTCTGGATGGGTTTGGAAGCATCTTCATCCTCATGCGTGACGATGACAATAGGGTCAAGTTTGTCCTCTGGGGGTGTTTCGACCCCAAAAATGGCATCCGCCTCTTGTTCAATCTTCCGCAATCTCCTAAAACCTTTGAGAGCTTTGTCGGCTTTCTTCCAAATGGGCGAGGAACGAGGTAGAATAGCGATCACTTGTTCAAGCTCCTTTTCGGCCATGTTTTCAGGGTCCTTGTGAATGCAATGAGCAAGCAAACTCCTAGCATGTGAATCGTCCATCATCTCATCATCGCTTTCCTCACCCCAGCCGGCTACAAGGCGCCGTCGTTTGGCTCGATGCGTCCGTGAGGACTCCTCATCGTCTTCTTCATCTGAGCTTTCAACAACACTGATCGGACGGCTCTCTTGCTCCTGAGTGTCGCGGCCTGTATGCGGGCTTTGCCCTTCATCATCGGACTCTTCATCAGCTTTCATGAGCTCCTCCATCCGTCGGAAAAGACTATGGGCTGCCCGGGGCTTGGGGGGCGCTTTTCGTCGCTCATCCGCAAATGCATTCACGACCTTCAGCGACTTCTTCCCACGTGGTCGGTTGGGGTCGTACGGGCCAAGCGCTTTGCGTCCATGTCGCCCTCCAAAACCAGCACCACGAGATCTTGGTGTTAAAGGTGTGTAGGTGTCCAGACTGAGAGTCATCGCCGCAGGGGGACGAGTATCCTCTTGCTTCTCCAGTGGATCCGGAATGTTCAACCGTCGTCGCTTTGCCACGTGCCGGTCGGGGGCCATGAGTTGGAGCAATTCCGGGCCCGCTACCCGCTGCCTGATTTCGCTGATCATTCTCTCCAGCAGTTCCTCCTCTAATTTCTCTATGGCACCCGCCACGGGATCGGCAACCTCTGCCCTCTGTCTCTTCTCCAGATCCCAGTCCTCGGCCTCCTCTCCGGCAATACGCTCTTCTTCGGCCTTCCGCCTTTTCTGTTGCATTACGCGCTCCGGGCTGGGACTCCGCTCATAGCTAGGATCGCCATACTGATTACATTCCATGTTCATTACATAAGTGAACAGGGCTAACATATGACACTCCTTGTAGCATCTGACTGTTTCGTCTTCGCCTCGTTTCGATTCTTCAAAGATGACATAGTACCCTGTCTGGTCGCATCGCACGTCCTTCCAATGGTAATTTTTGAGGCGCTTCTTGAGGTGGTCCACAGTCGTGCTCAGGACAGGGACGTATTGGTGTGCGATGAACAGATACGGTTTCCGTTTCAACTTCGGCTTGATTGGCTCTTTCTCGACGAGGAAGGCTAGCTGAGCTTTGCGAGAGAGCGTCTCACGAGGCGGGGGCGGTCGGGCGCCTTTTCCGGAGGGGCCTTTTGGCACGTTCGCGGGCAGGTCGAATGTGCCTGGCGCTGCTGGAGTCGCGGACTTCGCAGCCAGCTTGGCCCGAAGCTTTTCCTCTCCCTTGCGGCTCTGCTCCACCGCGTAATTGACTAGACGTGTGCATCTCCGCCCTTCGCGATCGCAATGGACCTTGACCGTTTGTAGTCCGATGCGCTGATTTGTGCCCTCGCGCTCCGCTCTTTTGGCAGAGGTGGAGGCTTTGACGGCTACGACACCACGAGAGGCGGGAATGTCTCGAAATTTGACCAGACAGATTCCCAGAAAGCTCCCGTTGTCAGGGTGAATTTGATTCTTCACAGATTCCACATCTCCATAGGCGGTGAAGAAGGCTCGAAGTTGCGCATCCGACGTTAAGGGATCAAAACCCGTGACGACGACCTGAGTAGCGGGGCCGGGACCACAGGATATGCGGGGATCGAAAGAGTAAGTCTTGGCGACATACGGCGCTATCCGTAGCCTCGACTTTGGTGGACCTGCACCGACAGTCTTAATAGGATACTTCCCAGAGGTGTAGCCAACAATAGCTAGACGCGGGTCCGGAGGGGGAGATGGGTCGCCCTGCAACACAGTTAAGTTAGCCTTAGCGTCGCAGGACAAC
Source organism: Lentithecium fluviatile CBS 122367 (assembly GCA_010405425.1). Classification (NCBI taxonomy): domain Eukaryota; kingdom Fungi; phylum Ascomycota; class Dothideomycetes; order Pleosporales; family Lentitheciaceae; genus Lentithecium; species Lentithecium fluviatile. The sequence continues at coordinate 685,239 of MU005584.1, forward strand.
CCATCTCGGGAAAACATATGTATGACCTTCACGTACCTTTTCAAGTATTTCCTTGTATGTCGGCGGCGCGCGCCTGGCCCTCGAGTCGAGTTTCTCGTCCATCATAGGATCGTAGTACAGGCGCTGGCCTAGCTTGCCATCGGAGGGCCATATTGATATCCTCGCTTCTGGCGGCGTGTGCACGGGCGTGATAGTCTCGGCGGCAGTCTTTGCGATGGCGCTGGACGGCGCGTCATGCGGAGTCGCGTACATGGTCTCATGCGAAGGCTTCGCCGAGCGGGGGCTGGGCAGCTTGCCCGGCGGAGAAGAATCTGTGCTGGTCAAAGGGGTGAGAGCATGGAGAGATGGGTGGCGGCCAGTGTACGACATGCTGTTCGTGGTCGAGAAGATTGACGAGGCGGAGCTTGGAATCGAGCTGTCTGAACCGGCGCGGTTTAGCAGGTCGCCGAAGCGCAGGCCATGGTCGTCTGGTGGTGAATGTATGGTGTTATGGTCCTCGGTAACCGTGTTTTCGTTTCCACCAGCGCCAGCGGACGTCACGCCGGGCAATCGCGAGCGCGCGCTGACGGACGAGCCCGCCCGCCGCAATGATCTATCTTCTTTTGCGCCTTGTCCGCCGTCGAGCATGGACCGTTTGTGTGTGCCGGAATCGGGTGTTTCCGCGGCAGGCCCGCGCGACATAACCTGGTGAGTTGCTCTGCACTACACTACTGCGCGCGCTCCATTACTGTGCTGCTGGGAGGCGGACGGTCGTCGGGCAGAGAGGCCCGCTGTGCGGACTGTACGCTGTCGCGAGCGGCAGACAGGATGCGGAGAACGCGAGGTGGACGCGGTGCAGCGTGTCGGAGCACTGGCGGCGGGCGAGGCGCCGGGGTGCGGCAGAGGGAAGGATAGAGGAAGAGATGAGACAGCGCCTCAAGTGACGACAGTCTGCACGCGCAAATGGGGTGGTGGGCGGTGATGGAGGCGTGTGAATGGAATGCGCACAGAGATGAGGTCGGCAGTGCCAAGACGTCGTCAAGGAAAGGGGAGAGCCACCACCGTTCGTCGTCAACCAAGGCTTTCCATCGCCCACCCGGAGTCTGTAACGAACACCTCCGTCAATGCCGTCGTCGCGCGCCCCTCCTGCATGCACCGCGCACCCCTCGCCCATAAGCCGCGTCGCGCGCTGTTTTCTCAGCTCAGCACCCTCCTGCACGTCTGCACGCTCGCTGCAAGTGTCCTACCGGCCGCAGCGTCATCGCATCGCCTCGCCTTCCTATATGACTCCGACCACCCAGCCACGCGATAATAGCATTGTGCGAAATTCACTGAAATATAGAGTACACACGCATGCGATCGCCACTATTCATATCGTTGACGCATTCATGTGAGGTTGTAGAATGCTCACGTGAGCTAGATATCCCACGCGCCCGCGGCGACCCTGAGCGACACCGACCCAGATTCATCGCATCCCTACTGGCGCGATCGCATATTGCATCTCGATGATAGCACGCGAGACACCACAATGCGAGCCGAAACACAGGTGTAGGCACAATATGATGTTGCTCGACGAGGTCGACCAAGTGCGGGCCGGTCACTGCGGTGCGGAATCGTCGTGGTTGCGACCATGGTGGAACTTTGGTGCCAGGTATTTAGGTATTGACTCTTCTTCAGATGAACTTCATGGCAGAGAGCTATACAGTCAATCAGGTGGAGAAAGTTCGGGCCTCGAATGATTTGGTCAGGCCCCCAATATTGGAGTCTTTCGGATAGGACTATTCTGGCGCAGAAGATCATATCGTGGAGGTACAACCAACCCAGATCCGGGACGAGCTGTGAGCCACCAGGTACCCTGCGTCCGTAGTCGCACATTTCGTCTCACTGCTTCGTCCCAGATATCCAATTCCCAGGCTCGTCGCCATATAGCCCTCCCTCAATCCACAAACTTCCCCTCAACCCACCCCTTCCGCTTAACACCCAACTCCACCGCTGCACTCCCCCAATCCTCCCCATGATTATGACCCTCGTTCCCACCCGCCCCCGCAATCCCCGCCCTCGCCAGCCCTTGCTCCTCATTCAACAGCGTCAAAAGCCCAAAGATGACCGGCACATTGCCCTCGAGCTGCAACCTCATCAATCCGTGGCTAACCGCGTCCGCAATGTACTCGAAATGCATCGTCTCGCCCTTGATCAACACGCCGATGGCGATGATGGCGTCGAAGGGGTGCGAGGAGATGGCAGGCGTCGATGATAGCGCGGTGAAGTCGGAGGCAGAACCTAGGAGGTCGGCTGCTGCGCCAACGATGCCGGTGGAGGAGGATTGGACTTGCGAGGCGGAGTAGAGTCTGTAGTCGCCTGGTTAGCTTCTGTTGAGCAATTGGGGTCTTCAGCCGTACTGCTTCACAGCGTATGGTAGCTCATAGCTTCCCGGCACGCTCTGTGTGACAATGTTCTCCCTCTTCACGCCCGCCTTCGCAAGCGCTTTCTTGGCTCCGACAAGCAGCGCATCGATGATCTTAGTATTCCACCGCGCGTGCACAATGCCAATGCGCAGTCCCGAGCCTAATCTGCGTGTTAACCAAAGCTCCAAGTTTTCCACTATGATGGTGGGGTGAGCAAGCCGGCGAAGAAGGCGGGGTCGTACCATCGTAGGTCTTGGGTTCGCCTGGACCTTTGAGCGTGGTCATGTTTCTGACTGTTTGCCCGGAGGAGTCGAGGTCGGCGGCGATGGGGTGTGTGTGAAGGAGCGGGTGGTTGCGGAAGTGCTAGAATGCAGGAACGAAACATCCCACCATGCCCAAGCCCACCCCCGCAGACAGGGACCCCTGTATCACGAAATCAGCCAAGCACTAGGGCTCAGGAACCACGACACCAGGCATCACCAAACCTGGCACAAAGTTACACGGCGCAAACATTGTATGCATCTAGTTTCATTTCAACATAGCTAGAGACCCGAGCAAACCTACAGCATAGGGCATATCATTCATCCATCATCTGTAGAACTAAAACCCAAATTTGTAGGCTTTTGGTCCTAGTTCAATTCAATAGTCTTCCAAAAGAGATCTTTTCCGTACATAGCTAGCCAGGAAGTGCACCCTCTAAGACGCCAATTTCAGTTTCCGCGCAACCAGCCTTTACTCCACAGTGACAGACTTGGCCAAGTTACGGGGCATGTCAACGTTGACGCCCTCGGCAACCGCCATCCAGTAGGACATCAGCTGCAGAGGGATGACATTAATTAAACCCTGCAAGCAGTCAACCTGTTGGGGAACCTCAATCTTGTCAGTCTTCGAAGACGGGAACTCGGGATCGTCCTTGTTGCAGATGATGATCGGTCGTCCCGCTCGGGCAATCACCTGCTGGTAGGCGTTGAGCGACTTGGCAAAGATATCGTCCCGGGTAAGAATCATGACAATAGGGAGGTTCTCGTCGACGAGAGCGAGCACACCGTGCTTGAGCTCACCAGACATGACGGCCTCGCAATGAAGGTAGGAGATTTCCTTAATCTTCAGCGCACCCTCGAGGGCAGTGGCGTGCTGAGAGCCACGCCCGAGGAGAAGCAAGCTCTTCTGGTTCTTGAACCTCTCGCAGAGTTTCTTGATTGGCTGGTCGAGCTTAAGCACCTCCTTGAATTGGTCCGAGATCTTGGTGAGACCATCGATGATTTGCTCGCGCCTCTGCTGCTTAGACGCGCGGTCCTCTGAAAGAGAGAGCGCGAACATGACCATGCAGACGAATTGCGAAGTGTAGGCCTTGGTGGAGGCGACACCGATTTCCGGACCGGCGTTAATGTGGACACCGCAGTGGGTGAGTAGCGAGATTGAGGAACCGACACTGTTGACGATACCCACCGTGAGAGCGCCGCGCTCCAAGCAGTACCGCAAAGCCATGAGCGAATCTGCAGTCTCACCGGACTGGGAGACGAAAACACAGGTGTCGTCACGGAACACAGGCGCCTGGCGATCCAAGAAGTCGGAAGCGAGCTCAACAGCGATGGGGATCTCGGTCAGCTCTTCGAAAATGCCGCGGACGGCCATGCACGAATGGTAGGAAGTACCGCAGGCGATGAAGATGATCCTTCGGCATCGTCGAATGGTGGTGATATACTGGCGAAGGCCACCGAGAGTGACAGTCTTCTTGACCGGGTCGAGACGTCCACGCATGGCATTGACGACGGACTCGGGCTGCTCGAAGATCTCCTTCTGCATGAAGTGGTCGAAGCGGCCCTTCATGATCTCCTGGAGCTCAATCTCCAACGTCTGGATAGCACGGACGTTGGACACGCCGTCGTCCTTATTCAAGCGGTGGATGTTTAGCGAGCCTTCGTGAATGTGGGCAATATCGTCGTCCTCCAGGTACAGAACCTTCTTAGTGTGCTCAACGATGGACGAGGGGTCGGAGGAGAGGAAGAACTCGGTTGGCATCGGCACGCCGTCGTCGGAGAGGAAGGCGCGGGACTGCGAGCGGTGGAGGAGCGACTTGTCGGGGGGTGCGAGCAGGTTGTTGGACGCCTTGAGAGCGGCATTCTGCGAAGCACTCTCGGCGGAGAGGGCAGTGTTCTCGTCAGTGTACTCCACGTCGACAAAGTCGACCTTCATCTTCTTCTGGGTGCGGACACCCACGACAAGGGGCGAACCCTTGCGGGCCGCAACCACCTCGTGGGGGTAGTGCACCGACTTCATGAGCAGACCGAAGGCGCCCTGGAGCTCCTTGATGACCGTCTTCGTGAGCTGCACGAAGCTGAGGTCTGGGTGCTCGTCGTAGACATATTTGGCAAGCTTGGCGATGGCCTCGGTATCGGTCTGGGTCTCGAACTTGAAGCCCTTGCCCTCCAGCAGCGTCTTCAGCTCCTTGTAGTTTGTGATGATGCCGTTGTGTACAATGGAGAACTCCCAGTTGGGGTCGGACCTGAGGATGGCGTGTTAGCCCCACGCACAGCCAGCGATGAATATTGGATGACGCGAGTGGTCCGACCGCCGCGCCGACCGGTTTCAGCGCGCGGTGTCCCGACGCGGGTGAGCGGCATGGAGTTGGCAGATATGCTTACCGGTGAGGGTGGCAGTTGACGCGCGATGGGGGGCCGTGTGTGGCCCAGCGAGTGTGGGCAATGCCGACGTGCGAGTCGAAGACCTTGCTCTCGTCGAAGGCGGCCTCGCTGACGAGCTTCTTCAGCGCGGCAACCTTGCCGACCTCCTTGACCGCAAACACCTCGTCCTTCTTGTCGCCGTCGACGGCGAGACCCGCCGAGTCGTACCCACGGTACTCTAGACGCTGAAGGCCTGACGCGGCTGTTAGCTCCTGCCGGCCAGAATGCGGCTGGGGCACTCGCCATTGATGAGTGTGTTGAGGATGTACTTCCTGTCCTTCTCCACCAGGTAGTTGACGTATCCAAAAATTCCGCTGCATGGCGCGTCAGCTTTGTTCTCTTGTCCGCCGCCGCGCGGTGCTGCAGGCTCTCCCTCCGAGAGCGGGGCAGCACTTACCACATGGCGAGCTAGCAAATGATGGTGGAGCACGGGAGACGCAAGCGATTGTAGGTGGTTGGCGACAATTGGAGCCGTGGAGCAGTGTACGGGGTGGACAGAGGGCAGGTGAGGGGAGAGGAGCAAAAGAGCGGTGTTGATGTTTGGCTTTATACTCTGGAGGCCAAGCATGTCCGACGCACCCTCTCCACATGTCCCGCTCTCAGCTGCTAGCTCGCCTCTGCACACTGCACTCTGCATCGTTGCCCCTGCACCGGTGGCGCTACCTCAAACTAGTCGGCCATCCTCCAATATTCTCCTTTTCGTTGTCCGCTACACTGGCAGCACGCCGTGCCCGCCTGTCAGCGCATCCATGCCGTCTCCTATTTCGTCATATCTCGGGAGCGCGTCTGGGCTCGGAGCCGCATGCTGGGCCGGCCAATGCCCTCGCCTCAGTTCCTGATCGCCCGCTATCGTTTCTCAGGGCCCTGGGGGCGCAGCACCTCCAAAATAGCAGCACTAGACGTTTCCGCCGTTCAATGTTGAATTCTCGCAGACCAGCGCTATGAATTCTCTTCGCAATGCCACTTGGCGCGGCGACTAACTGCTGTGCTGTGGCTGGTAGCTGCCCTCTTCAGCAGCTGCTGACGAAGACGCTTCTAATTGTAGGAGGAGGGAATAGCTCAACACCATGGCGAAGACGTCAGCATGGCTCCCGGGCCAGATGCCATCCCAACTCTGGGCGATTTGCCGCCAATCAATACATGTAGAGCGATTTCAGCTTGTGCAGGTCCGGGAAGGAGCGTGCAGCGGACCCACGCTCGGTTGTCGTCGTATGCTGCCAGTTGCAGATAGATGAGGGCTTGTGTAGCCGCTATCAGACGGTGAGCGACACATGCACATGTACGCCCGACAAACGACATTGAACTGTCAGAGTAGCGGTGCGGTAGTTCACTGTCTCGCCAGGGTGGCTTGCGGTGAGCTCAGGCGGACCTATCGCGAGATGCAATTGCTGAACGTGAGTTGGGCTGAAAGCCTGAAACAATCCTTCTCAGACATATGTTCTCTAGCCCCGTGGCCGCTGCACGCCCTGTGGCTGTTCATAAGGATGGCCATTTGATGCGGAAAGCTACACAGCTCACCGAATGCGCCTATCTCACCGCACTAGTACCCCTCATTTTCCACCTGTTTATCGCCTATCGTCGCGGGGTCGCGTCTCACGCGAATCCGAGGCTGAGTGCCCACTCCAGCCGCACGTCAGTCCTACAGAACCGTCAAACGCCATCACATCAAGAGGGACATCCCTATAGCAATCCGCTCCTGAACCATGGCTGTCCAAGGCACTATGGCGCAGGCGGCTCCAGGCCATGTTCGGTCAATAGTGTCACCGTCTTGGCCGCGCACACGTCCACTTAGCCACAGAAAAGTGGCGAATATCATATAATGACTCGCCAATGGGTGCGTATGAGAAATGCACATCTATTCGCCTTGACGCTCGGAGGGCGCGACGACCCTACGGCGAGGCTCTCGACCCGACATCTAGCCACATTACAGCTTTCCAGATCAATACTGCAACTGTACATGGGCGCGAGCCTTTGCAATTTCTCTACTCAATCTACACATAGCAACATCTTGCTCTCACAATTTTTCACTACGACCGCTCAGGTCTAGATGCAAAGGTCGATGCCATTCTCCAAACATACGGTACCATGAGCAATGAAACTCCCCGGCTCCCTATGCAATCGCTAAACACGATAGAAGTACAGTCAAGAACATTCGGCGTTGCTGCTCAATGCATCCTACCGTCGCAGTAACCCTTAGGTTTGTCGGTGCCGCCGCTCACCCAGCTGTTTATTGTGAGCGTAGTAGTGTATACCATGCCAATGAGGCCAATGATGCAGACCAGGACATCGACGACGCGGGCGATAGAGGTGCGTGCGACCGCCCGGTAGTGCAGCATGGGCTGTCATATATTAGCTGAAGGGTCGAGATATGACGCCGAGTAAAGGTACTTACCGGATAGATGTACACCAAGGGGATGCAAGCAAAGCTTCCAACGAGCGAAACAAACTTATCCAAATCATTCGCGCCAACCCAAGCCAACAATGCACAAAAGGCCACCATGAGGAAGCGGAAGAAATTCTTCTTCCACTTGACGTAAGGGTTGTATTTGCCGGTCCTGCTGAATAGCTGCTGGCTGGTGATCTCGATGGCAGGATAGATTTGTAGTGGCGTCGAGAAGAGAATGGCAAGCGAATAGATGAACTGCACGCCATTGACAAACTTGTTGTCTTGAGGCATGTTCAAAATAATAACAGTCTTGGTATGGGAGCCAAACGCGGCGTAGGAAAGCGCGCCCATGCTAATGAAGATGACCGTGATGATGATCATGACGAGGCCGAGGACGTTGGGGAACTTCTTCGGGTTCTTCATGCTGGTCTGAATTGGAATGATGAGGCCAATGCCTTCGAAAGTGAAGATCGCGGTTCCGATGAACAAAGTCCAGTCTTTACTGTTGAAGAGTTTGATATCCGAGATGCCACCTTGATTGACGATGGTGAAAATATCGAAATAGTACAAGTACACAAGACCAAGAAGGATGAAGACGTCCGCAAGCAGGGCGAGCTTCTGTATGTTGTTGATGTTGCGGTAAAGCGAGAGCGGCAGGAAGACGATCATTTGCATCAAAATCATAGCTCCGATGCTAATGTGCGTCTTGCAGTCGCTTACCGCGAGCACGAAGGCTTGCAAATTCTCAGAAACAAAGACGATATACGCGGATGAGAAGCCGATCTGCGATATTACGAGCGAAAAGTTGATCATGTTGCGCATCCACTTTCCGTAGATGTGGAACCCCATGTCGCCAAAGGAATGCTCCACAACCAGACGAGTTGAGACGAGGAGGACGAAGCAGAAGTAGGATAAAGCCGCCACGCCAAATAGGACGATATTCGAAAACAGCATGCCGCCGTTGAGAAAGGCTCTAGGCAGAAAGAGAACACCGGTGCCGACGAAAGATTTGAGCAACAGCAACGCAGCACCGGTAGGTGTCCCCTTGCCGGCTTTGAGGGCTTTGCGTTTCCGCCTCTTGCCCGGGGTCAACAGAGCGCTCGACTCGCCGTACTCGCGTTCGTCATCGTCGCTATGCTCATGGGAGTCCAGTGCGTCTGAGGAGAAGTATTCATCGGGGCCCAAGTCTTCGTCATCTTCCTCGAGAGATTCACCAGCAAAGTGGCCATACAGAGTCAGGAATTCGAGGAAGTTATTGGTAAAGACTGCAGGTTGGGGCCGTTGGCCGACACTGCCGTAGCCCGAAGGCCCAGGCGCGGGTGAGGGACTCCCGGCAGTTCTATGTATAAAATTGCGTCGGAAACCGCCTGGCTGTCGTATCGAGTCGATGTCCAAGGTCTGGTCCTCTGGACGGGCGCGGTCCGCGGCGAAACTCTGGCTCCGCTTCATTTTCTGACGTTCCTCCGCTTCTTGCTGTTCCGTCCATCTGTATATCTGCCTGGTGATATCGCCGCCCTGTAGCTGCAGGCTGTTGAACTCCTCTTCAGAGTCCGATGACCCTCGTCTACCCCGAGAGACCGAGTCGGTGTCTCCCAGGATTCCCCGTTGGGATCTGCCGGGCGAACCATAGCGGGCGGACAGATTCGAGATTGACGGCTTCTGCGGGCCTGCCAAATGACGGCGAATGATTTCGGGGTCCTCGTAGGGCACGGCGGGTGAGCGACTGCGCGCGTCAAAGGAGCCATAATTGCTGGGCGGACCGCGAGCCGGCAGTGCCTCGTTCGCAGGAGAGAGCGCTCGAATAGGTGGTGTGCCGAAGCGAGGCGGGCTTCTGCCGAAGGACTCCTTCAGTGCTGAAGAGAGCGCGGACTCGCCCGGGCCCGGCAGCGAAGATGGCGGCGCATTGCCCCGGCCGGGCAAAGGCGTCTCTGCCGTTGACGGCTCTTCTGAGGTGAGCTGGCCCGGTGTAGGTATCTGCCGCACCGCTGGCGAACCGCTAGGAAACGATGGTATCGGAGAGCCGAGCCGGGCGATTGACTGTGCGCGGGGAATGGAAGCTGCTGGGGAGCTGTGGCCGGAACTTCGTGACGAGGAAGGAACCGCTTGAGGCTTCGACGACTCGGGGCGGTTGTTCGCCATGATGCTGTGAGGGAGTGCGTGTACTGGAGCTTCGACAACCGCGGTGCAAAAGCCTCAGGTAACCGGTGCAACTGCGTGTGACGGTACCTGGGCAGACGGATAGCTAGCTCGTAGGCCTGCTGGGTTGTTCCCTGGGCCGAAAGAATCTGCAAAAGTGGACCAAGGGGGTCCTTTCTCACAATGAATGCAAAGCTGTGTGTAAGCGTGCAAGAGAGAGTGAGTGCAAAGAAGATTTGAGGTCATTCGTCGCTGCATGGCTGGGATGAATGGCACGTGGGGGCGCGTGGGGTTCCTTGGTCACATGCTGGGCCCTGCGAACATCAAACTTTGCGCCGCGCCACTAGGAGCTCCACCAAGTAAGTGACGTCCCTGCCCATTCCGTAGCTTCATTTTTTCGTCATTCCTCGCCGAAACCTGCGATTCGGCTGCTTGACCGTCCATGTCTCCATCTCGGTCGCCATCTGTGAGGAGCACTTGCAGGAACACACACCCGAATCCGCAGGCGAGTCCCGAGTCCGCACAGCCACAGCTCAACCACGCCCCGTGACAGAGCAAGGACCAGAGAATGACCGACGAGCATGGGTCACAGGCTCGCAGACGGATGCCGCCGAGGATCCATTCAACCTTCGCCGCGCGCACTGCCCGAGACGAGGCTGAACAGTTGAATAGACGCGGCTCCCTGCGTCCAATGCCATCTCCAAGCGAGGAAACGCCGCTTTTGACTGCACATCCAAACCCTCAAGGTGTTCCCGCTTACGATGGCTCTCCAGCGACATCTCACGAGCGGGATCATGGCATCGACTCCCCACGAGGTTGGTTTTCTAGAGCTATCCACACGCTCACTTCAAAATCTCCCGAGCACGCCTCCGTTGGACCTGAAAGCAAAAAACAAACATCGACAGATGGCGTCAAGCCTCGACCTGGTGCCTTTCCAAGGCCTGTGGGCGGCACTGGGAAGCTGGGGACTTTTGCCGGCGTATTCGTACCCACAACGCTCAATGTCTTGAGCATTCTCATGTTCCTGCGCTTCGGCTTCATCCTCGGCCAGACGGGTGTAGTGGGAATGATGGGTGAGTCAGCACCATCTTCTCAACAGTAAATATTGACCATAGGTAGGTATGCTCGTTGCTTGCTATGCCATCAATCTGTTGACTACAATGTCGATTTCCGCAATCGCTACCAACGGAACCGTCCGTGGTGGTGGAGCTTACTACCTCATATCCAGAAGCCTAGGGCCTGAATTCGGAGGCTCCATAGGGCTCGTGTTCTTTTTGGGCATGGTCTTCAACACCAGTATGAATGCTGTAGGTCTCATCGACTGCTTCGTCGAGAATTTTGGCGCCGATGATGGCAGTTGGTCGCAATGGATGCAACAAGGCTTTTGGTGGCAATTCCTTTGGGCTACGATTGTGCTGGGGGTCTGCACAGCCATCTGCCTTGCCGGAAGCGGCATCTTTGCTCGATGCAGCAATGGATTGCTTGTTCTTCTGCTCATTGCCACCTTCAGCATCCCCTTGTCAACTCTGATCGTCCATCCCTTTACCGACCCAAAAGAGAAAATCACTTATACTGGGCTCAGTTTGGACACCTTCCGCCAGAATCTCATGCCTAAGTTCAGAGGCGCCGCCGCCGGAAGCGTACACAAACATCGTCCAAACTTTCAAGATATGTTCGGCATCCTTTTCCCAGCTACAGGAGGCATTTTTGCTGGCGCTTCGATGTCTGGCGATCTCAAACACCCCAGCAAAGCAATCCCCAAGGGTACACTCTACGGCCTTGCGTTGACGTTCTTCTCCTACGCAATCGTCATTCTAGCTATGGCGGCGACGATCACGCGCGAGTCCTTGTATAGCAACACCAATGTCATTCAACTCACCAACATATCCGGCGTCGTCATCCTCTTAGGCGAGTTTGCAACGTCAGCATTCTCCGTTCTGATGGGCGTCATTGGATCCGCAAAGCTTCTGCAGGCACTTGCCCGAGACTCGTTGCTCCCTGGACTTTCGATCTTCGGCCAAGGCACCCAGGGTTCCGACGATCCCACTTATGCGATCTTCATCACTTACACCCTTGCTCAGCTCACGATGCTTTCGGATATAAACCAGATCGCCTCATTCATTACGATGACGTACCTCATGACATTCCTCGTAACGAACCTCGCATGTTTTCTACTGAAGATCGGTTCAGCACCCAACTTCCGGCCATCTTTTCACTTCTTCAATTGGCAGACCGCTGCGATTGGAACCATTGTATCAGGAGCGACGATGTTCTTCGTGGACGGCATGTACGCATCCGCTTGTGTCGGCTTGTTAATAGTCATCTTTCTACTCATCCACTATACGACGCCTCCTAAGCCATGGGGAGACGTCAGCCAGAGTTTGATTTACCACCAAGTTCGCAAGTATCTCCTGCGGCTTCGTCAAGAACATGTCAAATTCTGGAGACCGCAGATTCTATTGCTTGTCAATGACCCTCGTCGGCAGTACAAGCTCATACAATTTTGCAACTCGTTGAAGAAGGGTGCGCTTTTCGTGCTCGGCCATGTCATTGTTTCACAAGACTTTGGTGCAGCGGTACCGGAAGCTCGCCGACAACAGCAGTCTTGGACAAAGTATATCGATTTTTCGAAGATCAAGGCCTTTGTTAATATCGCGATCTCTCCAGCTGTAGAGTGGGGTGCCAGGAACATCGTATTGGGTGCTGGTCTCGGTGGAATGAGACCAAACATTGTCGTCATGGGTTTTTACAACTTGGGCGAACTCAGGCAGTCCAAACCACCCATCGATATTCCATCGCCTCAGCCGTCTCGTCCCTCGAGCAAAGCTGCGAATTACCCTATATCGAGAAAGGCAATCCAGGCTGCAGCAAAGCGACGTCAGGCAGATCAGGTAAAATTGTCAGGTATTCTACCAACCGACGCTATGAAACCAGAGAACGCGATTGGCATACATAGTTATGTCACCATACTGGAAGATCTCCTGTTGCGGCTCCAGATAAACGTCGCTCTCGCGAAAGGGTTTCAGGATCTTGAAATTCCCATTCCAAAGCCTACGAAGAAGCAAAGGCTGCTGCATCTAATCGGACTTGGGGAAGCCGAGGACGAAGAGCCGAGCAAGACATATATCGATCTCTGGCCAATCCAAATGTCGGCAGAGATTGCAGCTCCCGGCACGGGCGAAGACCCGTCTAAGAAGAACGCACTCACAACGAACTTCGATACTTACACCCTCATCCTCCAGCTGGGTTGCATCCTTCATACAGTACCATCGTGGAAGCGTACATATAAGCTCAGAGTTGCCGTCTTCGTCGAATACGAGACCGACGTCGAGGAAGAGCGAGAGCGAGTCACCATCCTATTGAAGAGCTTGAGGATCGAGGCAGATGTTCTCGTCTTTTGGCTTGCTAGTGGCAATCTGAAGATGTACGAGGTGATTGTCAATGGAAGGCACGTTGATGATTTTGTCCAAGCCGCAGAGGATGTCGACGATGCGCTGGAGGATGAGGAATGGTGGGGAGAGATCCAGAGAATGCGGAAACCAGAGGAGATGAGCGCAAGTCGGGAAATTGCCCAAGCGAGTGACCTTCTGGAGGCTGTTACGAATTGGCCTACTTCGTCGTTCCAGCATGGCCGAAGGGAGTCCAAACCAAAGCGATTTGCCGAGTTGAAGAAGCTGCTGAGACGGACGAAACGCAGAACTCACATTGACAGCCCAGGAGAGACTGGCGCCAATATCAACATGCAAGCTCAGCGACTATCTACAAACCTCTTATCGGACAGCGATTTCTCGTCAAGCGGAGGCGAGGACTGTGATCGGAGTGATGAAGAAGCGATCGTCACCGAGAGTGATGTGGCTGCAAGCGAAAACGACCTGGATGAGTACGATCTGGATGCTTCGGATGACGACAGCGAGGGCCGCATTACTCCCATTCGGCGATCTAAGAGCACCAGCGCTAGCGGTGGCATACCTTTCATATCGGACCGGCTCAATCTGCGGAGAGCGCTGTGGAAAGGCTCGCCGCAGCAAGAGGATAGACCCACTACCGATTCCGTTACGCCGCTGAGGCCCCATCCGAACGTCGTTTCGTCTGATACTGCCGTGTTGACAACGTCAAAAGGGAAGACATCGAGCATAACCGGTTCGCCAAAGAGTCAGCTCTCGTCATCACCGCAAACGAAAGCCATCCGACCACCGCCGATCAGGCATCAGTCGTTGCCCAAGTTTACTTCGAAGCCTCAACCACGCACCGCTGTGGTTGAAGAAGAAACCCCAGGGCCATCGATAATGTTCGTCGACACACCCTCACCTATCACCATTATGAAGAAGGATCCAATCGCTTCTTCTCCAGTTCCACCTTCCCAACTCGCCGCTGCCGCATCATCCGCCAACCCCGGAGCCCCAAAACCTCCCTCAACAACCATCCCAGCCACATTGTCACCTTCTACCACCAACGTCTCTCCTTCCACCATCAATCCGTCAACACATAAAGCACAAGCCACAGGATTTCCCCTACAATCCGCCATCCCACTTTCCTTCAACGACCTTCCGTGCCGCGCCCAGCACCTCATCCTGAATGAACTAATCCGCCAGAATTCCGACGATACGGCCGTTGTGTTCACGACGTTGCCGAGCCCGATGGAAGGGACGGGTGAAAGCGAGATGGAGAGTGTCAAGTACATCAGTGATCTAGAGGTTCTGTGTCAGGGATTGCCACCATGCTTGCTGGTGCATAGCAACAGTATGACCGTTACTATGAATTTGTAAGGAAAGATGAGATTGTCGGATAAAGCTTATCACTCGATATATAGATTGTACAAATGTCATGTGTATATAGGTTGCATATGAAGTCGCTCATATTGCAATGCCGAAAATTGGTATCTTCAGTGAAGCTCTACTCGCTGTCCTCTTCGCTGCTAGACGCATCAATTTTCTCAGCCGGCGACTCTTCTTCCTCTTTCACATCCTCAGCTCTGCCTGTCATAGCAAACGCTTTTAAGCACGTAATCCTTGTTCCGGTCGAATACGTGCCCAACAATCTCCCTATCTGTTTCGCGGCGAAGCCCCTACCCTTGTCTGTCTCCGCACTATCCTTTAAATCATCCGTATCTAATCTCCAGATCCGCACCGTGCCGTCGCTGCTACCGGTGAAGATCAAGAAGATCGTCGGGTGGGCGTTCGAGAGGGCCAGTAGTTCAAAATCCTTTACTCGTCCGATGAATCCTGCTGCGGGACCGCCGACCTGAGCAATCAGGTTGCTGGAGGAAATGCCGTCGTCATTTGCTTCTTCGCCGGTTAGCGCGGCAGTTGAGTTTGTGTCGTAGAGCATAACACGACCATCTTCGGTTGAGACTAACAGGGTCCCTGGATGCGAGTCTGAGGATAGATAGTGTATCTTGTGCACTTTTGTCCTTGGGGTAGGTAGGATCTTGGCCTTTGGTTTGCAGTCAATGCCAAAGGTGACGACACCGCGCTCGAAAGCGACAGCGAATTCCTCGCCCTCTTTATCCCACACTACTGCCCTGCCTTCGCCACTGCCGAACCTGCCTTCTCCGACCGATGCCAGAATTTCCCGGCCAAAATTGAGCACGCCTGCTTTCTTTCCCGTGACGAGGTTCCAGAGGCGCATGCACTTTTCTCCCTTGCCGACACTGACCATGAGCTTCATGCTAGGATGCACGGCGAAGTTATTAATACCTGCGGGGACATCGCCTGGTGCAGCGGTGTCTCCGCTAGGCCGGCCTTGAGGTTTTGG
The DNA here is from genome assembly GCA_010405425.1 of Lentithecium fluviatile CBS 122367. NCBI lineage: Eukaryota > Fungi > Ascomycota > Dothideomycetes > Pleosporales > Lentitheciaceae > Lentithecium > Lentithecium fluviatile. The sequence goes on from MU005584.1 coordinate 700,583, forward strand.
TATAGGTGCTTTAATGGTTGAGAGGGGTGTCCAGTCGCGTGTTCGCGTAATGGTAATCGTGCTGTCTTCGGCTGAGCTTAACAGCTTGCTCCGAGTTGGGAAGTACAACGCCGTGACGCTGGAGGAGTGATGGAGAAGAGAGCCCAACTCCTTGTTCTTGGAATTCTCGGTGATGGAGTTGCCTTGGAGAGAGGGTAATAAGGGGTTTGATTTTGAGGGCACAGGTGGTGCGGTGGAGAGGGAGTACAGATTTATACGCTCGTCGGTGCTTCCGGTTGCGAGGATGACCTTTGAAGACTCGTCTGAAGGCGGAGAGAGGGCCAGACACCGGATTGCCGACGTGTGCGCGTTGAACAGGAAGGTATCCGAGAAGTTGATCGACGGACGATCTTCCCCTGCGGCTTCCTCGTGTCCCGTGACGAGGCTCCGCGGGATGGCTGCGACGAAGCCATGCAGAACCCTCTCGTATGAGCCCGTGATGATTTGAAATGTGGTCGTGCCCACATCTCCTCCTTTTGCTGTCGAAACTGCCGGCGTCGTGTTCTCTGCGACTGCAACGGCCTGGCCATTTGCTGCACCTTCCTTGCTTTTCTTTGCTGGAGCCTCCTTCCTGACAGCCTTCTTGGGCGTGGACGCAGCCTCCTCTTTCCGACTCTTCAGGGTCTTTGTGACCTCCGCACGGCCAGCATTCTCCCTCTTTCTTTTCAACATAGTCTCGAATTTGCAGCGCGGTGGTAAGAACGGCGTATATGCAGAACGGACATAGCAGCAACACGAAATTTTGAGGAAATTCTGCCGCGGCTAGTGCGTATGTGGCATAGCGCCGACCTTATCGATGCAGGCGGTGAAGGTGCAACCCAGCGCCTCTCCTTCTCTCACCACTCTTGCGCCCGCCAAAGACGACCCCATCAGAGTATCGCCTGTCCAAATACCATCAACAAATACGTCCTCAACACCCCGAAATCCATCACATTGGCGGCACTCGTTGAAAACGGATGTCGGCCACCGATCGTCGGTCCTCATATGTCCCTCGACGGTCTTCGTGATGCGTTTTCCAGGGAGAAAAAGAATGAGATCGCGTAAGTAACTCACGGATTTATTGTCGCATCGCGATTCATTTTCACTGCGAGGTCGATGCGACATGGAAAAATCGCTCGGATTTTGTTATTTCGACGTGGTGGTGCTGATATCCCGTGTATAGGCTTTGCGAGCAGTCGCGCAAGCGCAAGCTGCGGGAGCTCTACCACTATACTGCGCTGCTGAACTTGGGCCACCCGCCCCAAGTGCACGACTGGGTCATTAGCGACGAGCCGAGCGAGCACGAGGCCCGCTTTCTCGACGAAAATGACATAACAAAGTAAGCTCTCCATTCTTTTCCCTCTCCATATTCTTTTCGAATATTCTGTATTGTCTTTCGCATCGTTGTCACCGCATTCCACTGACCGTTGCGCACCAGAGGTCGACGCTTCAACGATGCAACCGTACCCTTCCCCGACATCACTCAGTTTCCATTGCTGCCGCCTACACTGCCTTTCCAAACACCTGCAAAGCCGGCGTTCCCTGCATTCACCAAAACGTCGCCTGCTCCCGCCGGACCTAGCCTCGAGGAACAGCTTCGCGCCGCATCTGCATCCCCATCTGTCGCGTCCCAACTATTGCCGTCTATCGAGAACCCAGTGCCGAGCGATACTGCATCAGTCGCAAAACAAACCTCAACCTCCCCGCGGGCGGATGCATCGCTGCAAGCTGTCCCGCCTGCTGTTGACGACCAAGCAGCGATCCGCAGCCCCGCTGCGACACAGCAGCCAGGCAATGACCAACCATCAGACGCTCCTGCAATACAGGAGCTGAGAAAAGAGGAGGCTCTTCCCGATGGGCCATCAGTAGACCCCAAGAACGCCATACCACCTTCGTCCGAAGATGTCACTGCCCCGCTGGATGGATTGGTACCAGTCGAGAGGTCGGATGAGCCCCAGGCACCCCAGGTAGTCCATCTGCCACCGAAAGAGGTTCAAGAAGCAAGGCTGCAAGAGACGGAGCGAAAGCTGGAAAAGGCGGCAGAACGAGAACGGAAGGAGGATGAGAGACTGGGACTACCAAGTGCCAATGGGACCACCGACCTTGCATCTTCTCCCTCTTCCACCGTAGGTCCATACTCGCAAGCGACGCCTCGCGCTCCCCATCACTCGCCCGACACTAGCCCCGACACCGAGTCCTTCCGCGACGACTTACCACCGCAAACCCAAAGCGATGCCGATGTCGAAACCAACGTGCAAACGGCCAAGGACGACCACGAGCGTGCTCTGCAGGAGCAGATGCGCCAGGCAAGAGAAAGGGCGCGCGGGGACAGCGATGCCACAGATGACGTCGAGAAGCAGTTGGAGGATGAACAGGCTATCCGTCTTGCACGGGATGGGAAGGGTCGCTTGAGCGAATCCGAATCGGCACCCGCTGCTGGCACACAAGCATTGACAGACCATGCGGCAGAGATTGAGCGAGAAGTTCAAGCTGAAGCTACATCGAAGCCTATTCAAGAACCCGCTGCGGATTCGCTACCCACGCCAACAACCATCGCCCAAGAACCCTCGGCTACAGAGATTGAGGCGTTAGAAAACGATGCGGCGGCATCGCAGCAACCACCCAGGATGGGACCGGAACACCCTACCCCACCTGCCGAAGTCGATGTTGAGATGGATGACGCCCCACTTCCGGTGAAAAACCAGCCTGAGGCCGCGCCTCAACCCCAGTCTCAGCCTTCCCCAGCGCGCATGATAACCAGAGTTTCATCTGGCGCGATTCGACAGAAGTCTGTTTCTGAGATCCTAGGCGACAATGGGGAAAGGTCAGCACCCAAATCCGTACTTACTCCCCGTTCGAGCAATCCGTCAGCATCGGCTAGCCCTGCCCGACCATCCCACGAGCACAAACGAAAAGAAGTATCGACCGTCATCTTTGCGAAGCCCGATGTTGTTCGCCCGACAAAGGCTCTCCAACTGTACAACGAAGACTATGCATCCCTCCAGGGAGCCTCGCAGGATTCGGGTAGGGATTATTTGCAGGGGCTGTTCCAGTACCAAGCACATCACCCACCACGATCGGTAGTCCTCCAGGATCTTGTCGCATCCGCGCGTAAAACCCTTTCTACCGCTGGAACGCTTGCGATGGTCAGGGAGCAGCAAGACTACAAAATTCTCAAAAGAGTCTATCAGCTCCAAAATGCGAATAGATGGTCTTTGCGCCAGCTCCAGAAGTCTGCCGAGCCGGAGCGTCCTGTCACACACCAAGATCATCTCCTCGCCGAGATGAAGTGGATGCAAACCGACTTCAAGGAGGAGCGAAAGTGGAAGAGAGGCCTTGCCGCAACATTCGCTGACTGGTGTGCCCAGTACGTGAACAGCAGTCCAGAAGAGCGGGCATCATTACGGATTAGGGCGCGTGTTCCGAAAACGGCACAAACCACGAGCACCGCAGATGAAGACATGAACGATGCCCCAACGCCAGATCTCATCCACTCGGGCCCTAACGAGACGGAAAGTGAATCTTTTGCGGATGACGATGAACTTCTCTCTCCGCTCGCTGCCAACGCCCCGGCTGGCCTCTTCTCTCTTGGCTTCAATGATGTTGTCATGAAGATCCATCGGACCCCTGCTAGCGATGCTATACTTCGAGAGCTCCCGTTGTACGAGCCTGTCCTTGAAGGCGCGAGCGATGTTTCGCCCTTGTCGTTTGTGGATCCGCCTATTCTCCCGGTCTCTAAATTCGTCATCGGCAAGCTGGTGTCACAGGTGAGGGGACCCCCACGTAAGCGCAGTCGGTACGAATACGATTCCGAGGACGAGCCATCCACCCCCCCTAGCCGTTCTGGCACTTCTGCGGAACATTCAATGCCGTCCACCCCTGGCAGGAGATTATTCCACCGTAACGACCTCCCACCGGAGATGGCCGATGTTGCGTTGTTCAATCCTGAGAACAGACACATTCGCGATCGCCTCCAAGCCGCACATCAATTCAGGCCACCAACGGAGTTCCCTATGCCATCTGTCTCATTCTTCGAGAACAGGAGCTCGTCTCAGTGGTTGTGGGAGGAAGATCAGAAATTGCGAGCTCTCGTCAAAGAGTATACCTTCAACTGGTCACTCGTTGCCCAGCAGCTTGCTTTACCCTCACTTTACGTATCGGGATCTGGACGAAGAACGCCCTGGGAGTGTTTCGAGCGTTGGGTCCAGCTCGAAGGGTTGCCTGCTGAGATGTCCAAGACCCAGTATTTCCGGACTTATCAGAGTCGCCTCGAGCAAGCCCAGAGGACGGTTCTTGCTCAGCACCAAGCGCAGCAGCAATTGCTTCAACAACAAGCGCAGAATGGGCAGAGCATCTCAGGGCAACCTCGGAGGCGTACATCACAGCCTATCCGTGTCGAGAGACGAAGAGAAAACAGACACCTCGCTATTATTGATGGAATGCGCAAATTGGCTCGCAAGCGAGAGTCTCTTGCGCATAAACAGGCTGAATCGCAGAAGGCTGCCGCACTGCGCAAAGCGCATGAGCCTGCACAACCGAAGGGCAACAACCATACGCCTCAGGAAGTCAGCCGCCTTAAGTGGGAGCGTGAAGAGAAGATGAAACAAAAACAGCTTCTCATGCAGCAGGAGATGCACGCAAGGGTAAGTACCTAATCGACTTCCGTCCTGTCATTGCTAATACTGGGTAGCAACTGGCAGCGCAGCGCCAAGCACAGATGCAGGCAGCTCAATCGGGCATGGCTAACGGTGTCAATCCACAACAGCGAAACGGAACGCCTGGAACCGCTGCGAATGTCTCTGCCCAATTGGCCGCAACTTCTCAACAAGGACACAACTCTACTGTAGCTAATGCTGCAATGGCGGCCCGAACCCAACAGACTCAGCAGGCTATGCAAGCGAACTTTTCCAATGGAAACGTGACTGGGATATCTATGGGCTCCACCGGTGTCCCTCAAGCGCAGATGCAGGCCAACATGCAAAACAATCAGCGGATGCCTCCTCCGGATCAACAAGTTCGGATGGCCATGCAACAAAGGGGCCCGTTCACCAATACTAACCAGCAACATCAGTTCCAGCTGCAACAGCAGCAGATCAACATGGCTAGCAATCTGACCCAAAATTTGGGAATCAATGGCATGCCAAATGCCAATATGATCGCGTCCATGGCGGGACAGAACATGAACAGCATGAACGGAACTATGAACGGCTCCATGAACGCCATGTCCAATAACGCCGGATCTCCACGGATGAACCAGGCCAACATGCAAAGCCCTGCACGTCCCCTTTCCAGCGGTCACATGCCCCAGCTGCTGCAGCTCCAAAATCATCTGAAGGTACAACATCCGGAATGGTCGCCGGAGCAAGTCCAAAAAACGGCTTCTACTCAGCTTTCCCAATTCCTGACTAAACAACGTTCACAGGCAATGAGTGCAGCCTCGGGCTCTTCCGGCCTGAACCAATCGCCCCAAATCGGCAACAACATGCATCTTTCCAACGGCACCATGTCTAACGCAACAATGTCGAGCGGTACCTTGGGAGTCAACAGCCCTTCTCCAAACGCCGTCTATAATTATCAGCAGCAGCTTGTCCGGCAGCAGGCGATGATGAGCCAACAGCAGAGGCAACAGGCCGGAAGTCCTGGTATGAACGCGCGGCCACCGAGTCGGAGCGCGACCCCGCAGGGTGCGCAGCTGCTGCAGAGTCCCGGTCTGCAGCAAGCCCAGGTGAATCGGAGCTAGGTTCGCTTACTCGTCGAGGAACAGTGGAGCAAGTGTCGCTGCCAGGCTGGTGTCAGTGTTCTCCCACAGCATTGTATATAATCTTTTTAATGATTCGCGCGTTTGGGTTCTTCTTTTCAGCGCAGGCATTACGCCCTGGAAAACCGGGGCTTCTGGAAAGGGCAGGGGGCAAGTCTCATTGCGAGCACGGTGTCAGGTGTTTCCTGGTGTTGCAGGCGAAATGACATGTTTTGATAGGGCGGTGGTTGTGATGGGCTATAGGCGCTCTCTGTCGCACCTGGCTAGTCTGAGCTGGTAGACATGCCGCCCTTTTTTCGAATATCGAGGTAGTCCGACAATCGATGAGAGTCGAAGATGGCGAAGGCAATTCAGCATAGCGCTTTTGGTTAGCCGCCTGAAGATGCCTTTGTGGATTTGTGTACTCGTGAGCATAACATGGGGTTGATGTCTTGACACGATATGACCGAGCCGCGTGTGCACAGTGCTCACAACGAAGTCTCGCTCTTGAGAGCTCCGTCCTAACAGACTTTTCAATACTGTTGGATATCAGCTCGGTGCATTGTATACATTAGTAAACTGAAGCCGAAGATTCGGGAGAAACTCCTCGTGCTCATCAATCTCGGGGTCCCGCGCTATAGAGCCTACTTTAAGTTTGGAGTCCTCACCCCACTGGTGCGACAAGTAGGCTGCAAAATTTAGTATTAGATCATTCCTCTCTCCAAGTACTCTCCTCTCATGTTTCAATAAACTAATGGATGCTTGCTCGATATTTGACATCGAAAATAAGGATGCTTAAACGTAGGGTCAAAGAGCACGGCACTATTGTCACCATGTTAAAGTCATCGTAGGATAATATTTGTGAGCCACAATACCTTGAAACTCGTGCATACTCTTATCCGCTCTTTTTTATCGTAGGGACATTGAACTCGACGTCATCACTATTGGCGCGATGAATGCTCGTGCGACGAAGATGTAAGCATGCTCTCCAATTGACTAATCAGCAGCGACCACAACCCTGCCACTGACGCAAAGCTTCGCATCTCCGGCAATTTGTATCGCTCGTTCGACATCAAAATGCTGCCCCCGTCTACCCTTCTGACATTTCACACACTTTCATCAAACTCTCACACAATCACCGAAACCAAGTCCAACATGTCTCAAAACTCGGCTACCTCCACATACCTAACCTCAACTTTCACCCACCAAACTGCCACCCACAGCTACACTCTAAAATGGTGCTCGCTGGGCTCCTCCTCCTCACCGCCCCTCATCTTCATCCACGGCACGCCCTGGTCCTCGCGCGTCTGGACTCCCTACGCCCTCGCTCTATCCCGCAGTTTCCACGTCTACATCTTCGACAACCCCGGATTCGACAAGTCGCCCCTCGAACAGGAAATATCCGGCAAATCCTTCGAACCTTCAAGCAAAGTGGAAGAGCTGGACGCCGACCTCGCGCGGCAGTCTGAAGCCTACGCCGCGTTGTTCAAGATGTGGGAGAAGGATTGGAGTGGCCTGAAGCCGCATGTTGTTGCGCATGATCATGGGGGTTTGATGAGTTTGAGAGCGTATCTTTTGCATGGGTGTCGCTATGCGAGTCTTTGTCTGGTCGACGTCGTTGCTATTGGCCCGTTTGGGCAGTCGCTATTCGACGTTGTGGCTGAGGATCCCAGTCATTTCCAGAAGCTACCCGACATGGCATTTGAGGGTATCTTGGAAAGCTACATACGCAATGCTGCATTCTCAGAACTACCGAGGGAAACGATGCAGATGTTGAAAGCACCATGGTTGAGAGAAGGCGGAAAGAGAGGCTTCATTCGGCAGTTGTGTCAAGCGGGATCGAGAAATACAGATGCAGTAGAGGGAAGATACGGTGAGGTTAGAGAAGAGGTGCCTGTGAAGATCATCTGGGGAGCACAGGATGCCTGGATTGGGGTAGAGAGTGCGTGGAAGCTGGGGGAAGCGCTGGGTGCCAAGGAGGTAGTGGTGATCGAGGATGCGGGACACCTCATCATGTACGATCAGCCGGGCCAACTAGGTGTTGAACTTGGGCAATGGCTAAGTGCCTTTCAGAGGCCATCATGATGATACGTAGCACCAATATCATTTTCAGCTAACTTGAGAATGAGCTAGCGAAATATGAAACCATGAACTTTCCCTCAGTCCTGCAACAGCAGCAGCTGACGCGGTCGTACTAAATGAAAACACAAAATGTCGTATTCGGGCATGAAGACTTTGCAATTCCGACCCTGTAAAATCTGTCCTGAAAACCTTTAGTTACTCGTGGAAGTGACCAAATGTTTACTGTAAGACCGGGCTGCGGGCTTGCAATGTGATGAGGCACATACCTTGGTACAGCGGCCATGTCGAAATTCCTTACCAGCCACCAATACTTCTTGTTCGCTACAACCTTCTGCAAGCCTCTGCCCTCCTGCTGTAGATCCTCCTTGAAGATCAACTCCAACCTCTCCTCCTTGTTCGCTCAAATTCCCACAAGCTCTCGAAATGTTGCAGTAGTCTTGATTCCCGCTGATATATGGACTAGATGCTCTGGATGTTTGGACTGGAGAGCAAGAGCGACCAAGTCGGCAGGCGTTCCCCATGTACTGCCCGTGATAGGCCTAAAACAGAGAATGAGGCAATGTACGGTGACCGTGAAGCAGTAGAGGGCTAGCAGGACCACAGATAATTTGTAGCTTCATCATCGTTTTTGTAGCCGTATCCGAGCTCGAAAACAGGAGCCACTAATAGGTTGCAGGTGTCGTCCGTGATGCTGAAGTCAATTGGACAAGGTTGAGATGGACCATTGTCTTCGCGATCGCAGCCTCCATATAAGTAAAAGCCCGCATTGGAGCTATTGTACTCATCATATCTCTGGTCTTTTTTGAAAGAATGTCGAACAGGGTCGGCGTTTGATAGTCCATGGGCGAACACCGCAGCGAGCTGTACTTCTAATGCAGGAGTTTGTCCAGGCTCTCCCAGTCTGCTTCGGTTGAATGTCGCAGGAACATTTATAAAAGAAACCTCAACAATTTCCCTTACGGAACTCCAAAGTTCTTGGGGCTAATAGTGATGTATTTGAATTGGACTTGAACTGAGCTGCATACCTGGCACTGAAGGCTGAGTTCGAATCAGAGGAATACCTGGACTGCTAATGTATTCATATTAGGCTTGCTGCCAAGATGCATGTATTGCACATACATGGATGCGAAAGGTGGAGTTTATCCAAAGGGCTGAGTCGGGTTGGAGGAAGGCATCGGGTGGCGTCGAACCCATGGCATCCGTCCCTTTTTAGACCCAGGCAAGCACAGCGGAGTAGCCCACCTCAGGTGGTGGCGACATTCAATAAAAGTTGAACGAACATGAAATTCGTTGAATTCGGCTCCCCATGGTAGTATTCAACGAAAGCCTGAAATGTAATGAAATCAGACAGCCCGTTACCCGTGTAGTCCGGTACTCGAATGTACGTTTCATTCCCGGGTAGTGCATGTCACTCGTTTAATAAACATTGAGCAGAGACCACTGGCTGGTATATAAGTGTGGTGACCGTCAATTTTTCCTCATCTTTGACCCGCTTGTTTGTGAGGTATGAGAGAATTCTGTCGTTGTAAGGTGACGGAGTGATCGTATTGTCAAATATGAGGGTTTCGGATAGTGACAAGACGAGCATAAATACCACCGCTTTGGGAGATGCCTGCTTATCAATCTGCAGCGATACATTCAACTATCTCGAATATAATTGTTTGGTGATTACGAAACCCTATTCAAAGGAATTAACAGTTAACGGCGTGTCCATCTCTCACATAACTTGAAAATATTTACTGGTTCTGAATACATGTTAAACAACGCCGTGTGTTCGATAGAGATTTACTTATATAATTGGTTGATAAGTCTAGTTAATCCAGTTTGTAATAGCAACGGAAGGTGTATCCTATAAATTAAAATCTGCGCTTCTTCCTAAAGTACGATTAACGTAGCGCGGCGTTATTATAGTGCTGCTTAAGGGTCTAACGACAGTCACATGGATAAGAAGCCACGCTAAGACTAATGCTATTATTATTAAATGCTAGGAAAGTTTACGTGGCTAAGCATTTGTAAAGAACTCTTTAGACTAGATCTTGCTAATTTTGTTATATTTAATAGAGTGAAGAGTGTTCTAAAGCGGATAAAGTTAGAACGGGCGTGATTATTAACGAAGACAAGAGCAATTGTTGTAATAGATGATTGCATAGCTAATTGATGGATCTTAGCACAATCAAGGAGGCAGCCACAACTACTAGAACGAAGTGTATGTCCCATTGAGATAGTACGGCACGGTGACCTTTGCGAAAAGCTACTTTCGCTCGCTCAGTCTTAGTAATCTTTGCTATGGACTTTGGTTCCTGTCCTGAATGTAAAGGTCGTGATCTCCCAGGCTCAAGGGACAGTTCTGGAGACATCTGCAGATCGGCGCGGTCAAGGTCATTGTTGGAGTTCTGTTCGCTATCCATGAGATTTTTTCCAGGATCGTAGCTAGCAGACGGTCAGTCCACGGAACGCTCGTCCTGCAAGTGAATATTACTCAGCAGTGATGTCTCCCAAAGGAACAATCTCGCGTGAGGAGGCTGAGGGTACCATCCTTAAGTTTTCCATGCCTCTTTGATTGTGGGCAGTGAGGCAACGAGTGTTTGTGAAATTACAAAACGTAGCTTGCCTGAGTAGATGCGAGCGGTCTTGCACTCTAAAGTACGTTGAGCGCTGACCTTGCCTTATATCTGCCTGATATCCATTAGCACTACATGCTCACAAGATGCCGTCATATGTTCCTCAAGCCGGCTTTCATGCCCAGAGCGCACAAGACTTGCTGGAAAAGTAACACTGTAGAATGGTGTCAAATCATGCCGTATTGCAAGACGTTTGTTGAGGGACCTGATAGCACCAGCGTTCCACAACTCCGCATGTTGGTTGGAGAAGAGGCGGGGTCGTGACGCAGGTGCATTTCGTCGAAGAGTGGGAAACACCACGAACGCCCCTCGAGGCTAAACAGGGTACGCAATCCATAGAACAATTAACGAGCTTGGATGTGCTGTCAGACGCGCTTGAATATACGAGCAGTTGGCAAGCAGAACTTACCCAGTAAGTGGAATTAAATCGTGTAACAATCCCCTCACTAAAGCAAAGGACAGGCCGCGCGGGAAGAGGTGCGTGGTGGTCTGCGCTGTTCGCATTTCGCAGAGATCCAGCAAAGAGGCAGAGAGGGCATCTGGGCCAAAAGAGGCCACTGTAATTTCACTATATTGTATCCCTATGTGCAAGTAACATCGTACAAATACGGGGGCGACTTATAGCATCCACCTGGGCTTTGAAAGATCAAGGCAATGGCATCGTCCTACCACTAAAGAAGAAAAGGGCAGAAGCTAGCACCCGACGCTTCGTCCAGACCCTGACCTTTTCTACGACACTTAAGTGCCTTCCACCCACAAATTCGCGTATCGCTCGTTTAACCCTTCCCGCAAAAGGCACGTACGACCCTCTTCCAGGAACCCCTAAAACCTCAGGGGTGTCGAATGTCGCCGACATGTATATCCTCTTATGGCACGGCCGGGTCCTAGACACGGGCTGCATACTGGTCCGATCGGAATATTCACGTTGACTCCGACCTGATTTCACTGTACATGTACATGATGACACACTTGGCTTTCCGAGGGGAGAATATCTGCTCCTTCTCATTCTTTGAAGATCTAAGAGCTTGGAGATGCTCATGCATACTGTTTTCGTTTCCGTTCTGTGGTTCGGGCTCGCGCTCGCGGCAGATGACGCAAACCAAATGGTCGCTTCAGTCGGGGACGAAGCCATCAAAGCGGAAGAGAATTATACGGTACGATGGAATCCGACGACGCTGGGCCCGGTATCGATAAGGATGAATAACGGGATTGATAGCGAGGTGGTGATTACATGTACGTGCGCAACAATGTCCACTCTTCACCAAGGAAAGCCACGAGAACTTTTCCCACTTTCGCATTGTGGAAAGTGTGCAAAATCTCTGACTTGGTCGAGTAAACTGGGATCTGTACATGTGCTTTCGCTAACGCCTAGTACGCCGTGCAATAGCCTCAACAGATCACGATGGCAGTTTCGACCGTCCGGCATTTTCGACTGCATGAGAACTTCTGTCTCTCAGTTTGCGATGTCATCCTGGACAATGAATACGGGGGTACGTTGAATGGGCGCCTTTCCATAGCTTCAGGAGATGCTTCCTCGAGTAGTAGCAGGTCCGTTGCATGTTCTGTTTGGCCTCTGCATGGTGCTCACACGTTGGCAGTTCCACCACAACGTCCTCACCATCGTTGACCTCGTCCGCATCATCAGCGGCTACTCTGTCATCGATAGCCTCATCTATAAGGTCCGGACATCTTACGGCGACTAACACCCCCATCCCTGCCCCAATCCCAAACCATAAGCTCTCACCAGGCGCGATAGCCGGCATGAGCATCACGTGTATCCTTGTCGGCGTCACAGTGATCGTAGCTGTATTCTCTTGGTTGTGTAAGGAGAGAGGAGCTAGTAGGCAGAATGAGGGCTACGTCAAGGCTAAACTTCCGGGTGATAGTCCAAGTGCTGAGTTGGAGGGCGACGATCTCAATGCTGCAACCGAGCAAACACCGCGGAGACCGGGAAAAGCTCAGCAAGATCCCAAGATCCCAATTGCCCAATTGGCTAGCAACATCTTCCCGGTATCGGATCCGCCATATGTCGGTCTGAGCTCGTAGAGGAAGTGCTTGTCGCATTCCGAGGAAAGTACATATCACAAGGCAGGGGCTTGGTTCGGATGGCGAAGACGGCAGCAGTGTGAACAAAGGTTACGCGACTTTGAAGAGCCTCGACCTACCAGTAGTACCAGCAGATCATAGAGCGACTGAGAAGCACCCCTCCTCGAAAAAGCAACAATAATATTACATTCTACCTTTCATAACTCAGCCGCCATCCCATCAAAAACCGCAGATCCCCCACACCCACAAATCACCTCCCACCCCACTGAAACTAGTTCCTTCCAAAATGACATCAACACAAAAGAGCGGTAAGGGCGGCCTTCTAGTCCCACGTTTGATCTCAGTCACACAGTCGCACACTGCCCTAGTCGCACAACGCTCGGGTCAACGACACGATAACACCACTCGTTCCAGAGCCGACCTGCTACCACGGAACTGGGACACCATCATCAAAGCGCACCACGGCACTCACCTTCGAACGCAGATTATCGTACCATGGTGGGTCGATGTACTGAATAGTGATATAGCGCAGTCTACTACGTGCATAGACATTGCATGACACCGAGCTCGCGATCCAGACTACCGAAGCTTGTAAAAATCTTGTGATATTCTGATGTTGCCGTATCGAGCTACTGCAGCTATCCAGTCTGTGTCGTAGCCGAAACCATTGCTGAACCCGCAACGCCTCTCCCGTAACCCGCCTCGGCAGCGACTGGCCAGTCTTTGCCCGTCTCCATCCCTTCTGTGGGCCGTGAATAACAAAAGCCATAATTCTGGCGGTGAAAAGCATAACTATCTCCGTTACAAACCCTACTTCCGCCTGACTTCCGAGCGTAAACAAGATGCGACACAAGCCCATCACAGTGCTAAATTCGCACGTCGTGCCTGATCGGTACGTTGAGCCCACAAATAGAAAAGCAGAACAGTTCGCAGCTTGTCCAGCCGTCGCATAAAACACACCGAAAAGCGTCAAAGATTGTGGAGAAAGTCGTCGGTATCGAATTCGAAGAGCGTCGAGTTCCTGCGTGTGCGAAAACATGAAAACTGAAATATGTCGATTTCGGTAAGATGTAGAGGGTCCTTCGGTATCCGATGAGAAATATCGTAAAGAGTCCGGTATGCGTCCGGTAGCACATTCATAGCGGTCGTTCCGTCCCATGCCTTCCGGGCGGTAGAGGATAAGCACACGCGCATGGAAATACTCCCCGATCCCCTCCAAGATGCGAAAACAGTTCTTCTAAGTTTGGATATGTGTGCCAAACATGGCAGACCGAACGCTAATTAGACATGAATGCGAAGTGAAGCGCTTTGACAGGGCAATCCCTCGTTAATCCATGTAAAAGTCGCCTTTGAGGATGCGCTCCTGCATCGCGTCAGGGACCTTGGGCTGCTTGGGCATCTCGCGGACGGGCGGCTCCATGATAGCAACACTCTTCGCGCGTTGGTGAGGAGGAGGCTGCGGCTGGCTATGGATCGGGTGCGCCCCAGACATGGACGTGCGTTCGGCGCGGTTGCGGAGATTCTCTGCAAAATTGTATCCTTCACCTGTATTCGAAAGCATCGTCGTCAGCTCGTGCTCTCCGAGTGCGTGGTCGGGATGACGCTTGAAATGCTCGACAAGGAAATGCGGAAAATCAGAAGCAGCAGACGTGGAACGCTCGGAAAGCACAGACGAAGAAGAAGCAGGCAGAGCAAGACTCGGCTGAGCAGAAGGCAAGGAGGACGAGGATAAAGACAGACCTCGACCTCTAGCAGTCGGGGGAGAGGAGGCTTTATGGATGGAGGGTCTACCATTTGGGTTCCCAACGTTCCCATTGCTCTGCCTGACATCCCGCATCGCGCGCGCGCCGAAGCTCAGTCGGCGAGCGAACGGTGTAGCCGGGTTGCTGCTGGTGCTGGACGGCGGGCCAGGCTCATCCTCGAAGGGACTCTCGTCCACGGAGCCCGAGTTGGCGCTGGACAGGCTCTCGGTGCGCTGCCGTGGATTGAAAGCGGCGCCCTGGTTGGGCGAACCCGAGAGGCCGATGGTGGTGAGGGACAGCCGCCGTCGCTGGGCGTTGACGGCCGCGGTTGTGATGGGGCCTGGCACGCCTGGGTATGGGCCGGGGCCGCTCTGGACCGCCGCGCTGTTCTGCCGTCCAATGAAGAAGTCTTGAAACTGGCCGGTGACGGATGCACGCCGTTTATCGGTCGCGGAGGGGCTCGGGAGCGGGGGAGAGTTGCGGTCGGAGGACATGGCGGGCGTTGTGGGAGGGGAGTGGGAGGGGAGTGGGAGTCGTGTGGGTATGCGGGTGGATTGGGTGTCGATTCGATTGCTGTGTTGGTGGCGGGTCAATTGTTGGGATGGCGGCGGGCTGCTGGGGTATTTGTAGGCAGAGGGAGGAAGGAGACGGAGCGGTATGCATCCAGAAGTAGGGGAGAGGGCGCGGGTGCTGATTGCTCGGAATTGCATGTGAGCTAGGGACTTGGGACTTACCAAGCGCGATACGTCACCGCGCGGTGGGGCGGGTGCGCTGACGATAGCGTGATAGGGGAGCCTGGAGGGGTTTCACAGCTTCACAGCGCGGGACTGGTGGCACGACGGGGAAGGGGGCATCAATCACAGCAGATTGACGAGGAATGCAGGCGCGGCGCGAGAAGGGGAATGATGGACCGCTTAATATGGAAAGCAGCAGGCTGCGCGCCGTCTGCGATTATCGACTCTTGTCTGACGCGCTAGGCTGCAAGCGACAAGGCGCGCTTTCCCCGCATTCTCCGCCAGGGAAACAAAGAGCTGGTCGAAGATTCACCATGGCTGTCCAGAGGTCGCCGCGAATCACATGCGACAGCCGGGCCGCCTAGCAGCGCGCTACTGCAGCGAACCCCCCGCCTCTGCCTCTCTGCCTGTCTGCTTCTCTGAACGCGGCCCACCCTCCACCTCCCAATTTCAACCCTCACCATCGCCGTGGACCACTCAAGCAGCTTGGCTGGCCGGCCGCCGTCGCCTGGGCACGTGTTCGCCACCAGGGCAGCGTGCTGTATGCCTTAGTCATGGCATGTGCCGGTTGCGTGAAGTCTCGCCCAACTTCCGGCCATGCCGCTGGCGATTGCACACCCACACACCAGCATCCCAGCTCGTTGCTTTCCCAGCACCAGACCGTCGTCACGGCCACCGGCTCCATGAGGAGCTGCGGGCTATGCAAGCCACTATCTTTAGCACAGGAGCACATGCCGCAACATGGAAAGTCGGAGAGAAGCCGCGGAGAGAATCACGGAAGCGAGAACCTCGTAGCTACGCCTCGCCACGGTCACCGAACCGAGAGCGTGCCTAGGGCACTTTCTCAACTGCTGCTACACACTGCTGCACCAAGCCAACTCCGTATTCCCCTAGCTGAAAGGCCGCCTGCATGCACCATGCTTAGATGCTGCAGCTACACGCTTGGCTTCCACCCGCACAGGCCTGCATCGCTTTGTCGTGCCGTTGTCTATGCAGCATAGCTTCAACGCAGGTGTAGATTGGGTGAGGGGTTGCAACTGCACTGTTACGCCCGCCATATGCAACGGCCCGACAGCATCTGCACGTCGGATCCACATGGTGCTACCGGTACTTGTATGCAAGCGAACCAGTGGCCGTACCTCGGTCCCTTCCTCCTTTAGAGTTTGCATTTCTAGCAGACCACAGCCAACAGTGAGCTGGCATTGCCCACCGAGTACGCCATTGCAGCTTGCTACCACCGAGTCTTGTACTGCCAGTTGACCTTCAAGCCTTCAAACTTGTAACAGCAGGGTCTCCGTCTGCTGTAAACTAAGACGTTCCGCGCCTTGGCAGCTATCCGACACAGTGGAAAAGAGCACCCCACCGTGGGTTGGGGGTATATCACAGTGATCAGCTGGACAGTGTGGTGGGTCGATGGCGCGTTCCGTGCGTGATAAAGCTATGAGAGAACGGCAGTGGTGTCCCCGACGGAGATTGCAATGATTGAGTCTATCCAAAGCTACATCGATTTTCATCAGATGATAAGGAGTGGAAATAGGGAAAATATTAAACAGAGAAGGAAATAAGGAGCGGTGAAGAAGTGAACAAGTCTAGCTACACGCCTTGAGTAAGTGAACACAAGAAAAGGAAGGTAGGGCAACAGCCAGGCAACCTACAACACCCAACGACTTGAGTGCTTTGTCTCGAGGTAAGACAGTAATGACAAAAGACAATTGAAAGGAAGGACATCCATGTAAGAAGCAGACAATCGGAAAGAAAGAGTATCAATAACAAGAAGCATCGTAAGCATCGCGGACAAGTAATGTACCCCGCAGGGAAGGAAAAATCGAACAGTGGAGGGGTAAATCGGCGAGCTCACTGCATCGCCCTTTTCGCGCTACCTCCGCCGCTTTGGGACGCCGCGCGCTTCCTCTTGTCGTGAATGAGCCGGCGCATTGCGTCCATATAAGCAGGCGGCGTCCATTCGGTACCCCTGAGCCTTCCCTCAATGTCAGAGAGAACCTCATAGTGGTTGCGAAGAACGTCTTCTTGTGGTAGATCCAGCAGGGTGTCTATGACAAACAAGCCATCGCCTTCGACAGCTGCCCCAATCAAGCAGACAGAAAGGTTGTTCTCCTCGGCATTGGTCGGAGGCATAACGCCCCAGGAAATGTTGGCATATGCGTCATGGTCGCGTTTCGTGACTTCGTCCAGGACTTTGACCAATGCGGCCGCGGCGAGGACGGCGACATTATGACCGGTATCATTCTCGACCTGCTCGTTGTAGTACTCGGCTACTGCTTTGACTACGCCTTGTACCCTTTCGGCGCACTTCTGCACATCGAGTGCCTCTGAGACGGCATTAGTCGGGCCACTGGCGATGTACTCCCCCAAAGCCGCGAACGCGCGGTCGATCCGATGGTTTATCTTGTCGAAGAAGACTTGCACTTGGAATACCGGCGGGATGATCTCTTGCAGTTGGATGAAAAGAGCAGGGTTTTTTGCCGCATGCTGGCTCAAAAGGTCTCTCAGCTCCCGATATTTTCGCGATTGCTCAGTCAGATCTGGGGCCTCGTCGTCCTTGAATTCGGCTGGAAGGGCTTGTGTAGGCTCGAACACGGAGAGCATGTTCGCAATTTCGTCCTCCATCTCGTCCTCATCCGGCAGCGGCTCCTCTTGGTAGACCCAATCGAGGTTGGTCGCGATCTTTTCGAGAGTGAACTTTCCCACAATGTCTGCTGGATGCATGTCTCTCACACTAGACCCATCTTCAGCTAGTTGCAGGGGCCTCGCCTTCGGAACCGTAGAAGTCAACTGACCCAAGGTCCAGAATATGTGCTTTGTCACGTGTCAGTCAAGTTTCTTTGTACTCCCAACTAACGAACTCACCTTGCAAGCCTTCCCACCTTCGTTGGCTCCGCAGCTGCATTTTGGGGCATGATCTTCTCGCAAAGCGACGGTGATGTCGTCTTCAAGGTGGAAAAGATAGCGTTTGGGACCGTCTTCGATTTCTTTGCAGAGTTTCATGCTGATATCATTATCGTCCATCAGCCCCCTCTTGGCCCGTCTGCGAAGATCCTCATCGAATGTCGAGACATCGTACTGCTGGCCTTCGGCTGATTCGATCAGGGAGGGTGTTGGCGAAGCCGCCGGACTGGCAGAGGGCGAGTTCTGTGTATTCTGTGGTGGTGCTGTTCGCGCCCGAGCTGCACCAGCTCGAGTCGTCACCATAGTATCCGCCAGCGATAGCTTGGAGAGCTCTTCTGCGGACATGGAGATCGTTGGGCCGGAATCTTTGGGCATCCTAATTGTCCAACAACCGGACTATATATCAGAGGAACTCTACGCCACAAAGACGGCTGATCTGTTGGTGAGCTTTGCTAGTTGCTAGCCTAGGCCATCTCGGAGAGGGTGCTGAAATTCGCCTTAGACGCCGCAAAACTCTGCAGATTTCGGAGGCGGGTGTGGCTGCGGTGCACAAAGATGAGTAGCAGAACCATTGACGAACTTTAGCAGCTAGCACCAGCAAGGGAGGGCAAAATACGGCAACAGACCAATTGCACTGGGCTTGTGGCACTAGTATTCCTAGCTTACCAGTGCTCTTGCACTTGGCGGAGGAGATCGAGGCTGAGGTTGAAAGAAACCGTTCATCCATCTCACGAGCCGGCTCAAACACCAATGAGAGCCTTGAGGGGGCCATTGCCTAGCTTCTGCGGCTATGGCGAGAGAGGTGTGCCGCACGGCAAGAGCGATTTGACGTCAAGGAGGGTATATCCGCTCGCCGATTCCGACAATGCTGAAGTGCTTTGCCGCATCCCCACATTGCTGTCCAGGCTGAAAGCCGCGGCGCCAGGTTTACCACGCTGCAACACAGGTTACCGACGTCTTCCTGGGACGGTGCCGTGGAAGCAAGCAGGCATCCATAGTCAGCGCTCTGCGGCACGGTCGTCTCTCGCTTCTTCCGCGCTCTTACTATGTTATGTACGGCGCCAATATCCGGAGATCTGGGTAGAGGGCCAGTGTCGGCATGCGTCAGTGGTGGGAAAAGCGGTGGAGGAGCAAGGCGTGAGCGTGATGGAGGTGTTGATGTTGGAAAGGCATGCTTTCGGCAACAGAAGCGAGGAACGCTCTCAAGCCACACGAGGGCGGCTGTGCGTCAGCCTCGCCATGCACGACCGAATGAATTGATCCCAGCAACCGCCAGTCGTTTGCAGCGTTATCGCATATCTCTCAAACGCTCGAGGCGCACTTTGTCGACAGGACCGGAAGCCGCACTGCTAAGCTTTCATGTGCTTAGGGACACTCTACATGGCTTCTATCACATCTCCGTACAAGGTGGAGACACTGAAAAGAGCGGGTTGCGATGCAGCAAACCCACACACATGGCCGACGATATAGGGCTGCTAAGCATACGCTGTCATTGGGCGTAACCAGCGAGCCGGAATCTGCACTTCTGCGCATCGAGTTGCGATCAGGTGAAGGCCGCAGCGGTGATGCGGCGGCGCGCAACTCGTCAACCGTTGCCTGACCCCCAGCCAGATCCGCCGCACACGCCAGACGGCCCGAGACTCGCGGCCGTCGCCGGGCTATCGATATGTACTGTGACACGGCAGATATCGCAAGCGCTGAGGCTTTCCCCAACGGCGGACCTAAAAATATCCACTGCACGTGCATTGTTGGACGCAGGTCTTTGCAACACGGCGAATTCGCCTGTTGGTATAACACAATTAATGATTTATGACTGCAACGGAGAATCCCCTCCGCTTCGTCAGGAGAGGAATAGCGAAAGATGTGAACTAAGGGGAGCAGGGCAGTGACCGAAATCCCGAGCAGCGCAGCACGCTCGGTTCCCCTTTGCCCAAAGGAGACCGCCATAATCATCAAGGCGTAACATCTTGAGTCCATCATGACAACTCCGAACATGCCCCCAAAATATGAGAAGGAATGAGGCTGCCAGAGCCTCCGGCACATGTGCCTTGCCTCGGAAAACGGAGATATGAAACGACGAACGATGATATCTCATCTCGACCCCAAACCAGGGTGGCGGTAGTAAGGAAAGTATCTCCATGCCGGGTAGCCTCGTGCGAATTGATCAGTGAGGCGTAGACCAACCCTATCGATACGTCAGTCATATTGTCCGGACTGAAACAAAGGACCGACTCACTCCGGGACATCTCACCTGCTGCTGCCGCCTGTCCGCGACGCCGCCGCATACACCGAACTCTCCCTTGAGCTACGCTGGGAGTTCTGCTCTTTGGTCTTTCCCGTCTCGACAATGTGCTTCATTGAGATCCCTCCCCAAGGCAGACCAGAGAGCTCTCGGTTTTGATCGATGTCGCTGGGCTCGGGAGACGCGTAGGAACTGCCCGCCCGTCTTTGGTTTTCCACGTCACGCTCAGCATCTTCTTTCTGTTCACGGACCTTGTCTCCTGTGCAACTGTAAGCAAAATACTTCTATCTTTCTCCACGGACACGCTTACGAAATCGTCTTTGAGCTAGCTTGTTCTGGATCTTCCTGCGTTGGTTTGGGTCCTTGACATCTGACCATTCATCCGATTTCGACCTGGATGAGTCTCTCCCTGACGCCGAAGATGCATCCTTGGATGCAGCTGCCTGTTGGCCGTTGGATTGCTGACTTGACGACATGTTCTCTGCTTCGACGAAGGCTCCGAGCCAGATAAGGTAGCGCTAAAGCTAGCTGTTGCGACAACGACACAGGCTTGACAGTAGCTTAACGGGTGTTGAGCTTTATGAAAAAGGGTGCGATGGCAAAGCTCACGACTGCCTACTCATAGCTTGATGAGGCCGCACCTGGCGCCGGGCCAAGTATAGATCGAGTCACTCAAGTACGACGGGAGGCTGCGCAAGCCAAAGGGAGTCCTCTGTATTCAGCTCGGGGCTAACTAGGCGACTAGTTAGAGGAAATGGAGAAGACGAAACGAAGATGAACAAAAGGACAGAAAGAGTGGACAAACGAACGTGTGACGAATGACTCTTCAACAAAGAGGGCGCCGTTAGACGTATTCATACTGTCGGGTGATCCGACCGAGGCCAAGACGACTCACCTGAGTAGATGACGGGAGACAATGGGTCGGGATAGACGACGGAGGAACACATACCCTTGACTCAAACCACTGGGGAGGTGAAGCTTCTAGGCTACAAGGTCTTTCATTGGAGAGAAACTGTGGCCGCCTACGTGGGGGACTGAGACGCGAGAGGACAACGCCATGGAGTCAAAAGCGAAATTAGGCATCGACGCAAGATACTGAGGCCTTCGGTAAAGGAAGAAGCATGACCGGCAAGTCTGGACGAGTGGGGATGCGGCCCAGCTCGGCTCTCCCGTATGCCAACGTGCGAGTATAACACCATGACGTCCGGAGGTACTGCATATAAACCGGTCAAGGGTCCAAAGCTCTTTAGTCCTATATGACAGCCCTGTAGGGTTCTTAGCTTCACGTCCGAGGCTACTACCAGGCAAGGAAGCGATTGGTCCCAAGTCGATTCAGAGGCCACCAGGTCGTATCCAGTGAGTGTCCTGGGATCCGTTGTCGGAGTACCTGCATCTCTCGTTACCGTTGGACTGGCAATAACACTCGGAAGGGCCGTAAAACCATGACCCTGTCGTCAAGCCCACGCTTCAGCCGCGAGCCTCATGCAACTAAGAGGTCGTAATAGCAATGCCATTGGCTCCCTAATTCTCTGAATGGAAAAGAAGCCGATGAACGTCTACTCAGAACCTAATTTGAGCAGTGGCTGTGCTCAGCCTCCGGCTCTTACTGCCCTCTTCCAGCCTTCGGCGTTGACATCATCCAAACGATGGACGGCTACAGCAGACTAGCATGGAGCTGCATGGCCCTTGTATGAGCGAGCGTCGCATAAGAACCGTCGTCGCCAGGGTCGCGCTTCAGCCGGCCTGCGGGTGTCGATACACCAAGTTCGGACGCCTTGGGAATGGCGTCGCTGCGGAACCGTTGCATTGCCGGGCGGTCTTCACCGAAGAAACCCGCTATGGAGAGGCATAGATGGGTAATCTATCAAGGCATGGAGGGAGTATCTGGTCGGTGAGCGTTTGGTGAGCATCCGGGGCTTGTTTTGGCGTGCGGACAGACGTCGATGAGGTTGAAGCGGTGGAGAAGGGAGTCTTAGCGCGCCTGCTCCGCTCGTTGATTGGAGGATGAAGCCGCGGTTGGTGGGCTGGCTAATTAGAAGCCTGCGGCGGACCGTGGCGGTGCAATCTCATGCATCTCCAGACCGACACACCTTTTCACGATGCTTGACATCATCGACACTTCAAATGCGGGGACCGGAGAGTGAAGCGGCGACGGAAGCGGGAAGGTTTTCTAGAAGCATGTCACAGCGAGTCCGCCTTGCGCCAAATGTCTCCAGACCGTCTTTTCATCACAACGCATGCGACAACGAATACTGAGGACGGTATGCAAGTTCTATCGGAAACGGCCGAAAGTGCAGATTGCGGAGGTTCAACCATAGCTCCTATGGTGTGGAATGGTCAATACTTCTAGAAATTGGACGAAATGCACCAGTCTCATTCATCAATTGACACAACCGAGCTGCGTTCCCCAATGTTTTGCACGTACGTCGCAGGCGGCGCCATGCAGGTGACTATATGCCGTCCAACGTGGCATCTTCTCGGCACATTGAGAAGCGGTGTCTACAAGAAGCAACTACCTCTAGTTAGTGACCGGTCAACAGACCGGCGCAAGAGGGGCACACAAACTTCACTCCCGCGGCAGCATTGTAGCTCTTTCACCGCATCACAATATCATGCCAAAGCAATTACGAAGTCAAGAAGCCGTAGATCCTAAATGCCCTTCTCGTATGTTCGCACTTATCTTGAACCAAGGACTCTGATCGTATGGTTGTGAAGAAAAGAAGCACTTACCAAACCGGTCTTCCAAATCAAGTCGCCAGTCAACTTACAGGTGGTGATTGCAGAAGGCAAGAAGATCGTCACGATTTGGCCTCATCGATGTGCATAGGCCTCAGGCCGTTCCACGACGTCTTCGCTTACCCAGCTTCGACTTTGCGATGAAAGTTACTAAACACCTATAGCGCCCGGTCCAGGTACCGTGGTATAACCCGCATCACGAGCATCGACTGGAGCTGCTACTCGAGTTTGGGCGCGGGTGCAAGTGTCAGTGCATATCTGAGCTCAAGGACCTCTCGGTCGAGAATTCCAGGCATCCGAAACGCGCTGCAGGGCCACTACTGCGACTGCAACGCTGATTCTGCAATCGCTTGTTTTCGGAGATACATCCCACCATCATCGCCCTACCCGTGAGGCCAGTCGTAGCTGGGAAAATCCCCGGCTCGAGAGTCTATCACGCACTTACGGCATCCGAGAAGGCCCTCCTCACCTTGTCCCCACCATCAGTGTTCGTACGTGCGAGCTGAATGTGTAGACATCGGGAACCGTACAGCCACAAGTCTCGTCTGGCGAGACTTGTTGCCTGTGGGGCCTATATTTCTGATGGGCATGTCCTCGAATCAACGTGAGGGACTGCAAGAGAGAGTTTCTTGCTGGTTGCAACCTTCGCAAGGGGAACCCAAAGTGAGGCCATCTACGCCCCGTAGACTAGTCTATGGAAGTGAGCCCTGGCGCGAAGTAGGATGCAGATCAGCAAGAGCTTCGCGCTTCTTGTGCGATCATTTTCTCAATTGGTGTCTCTGGCGTGGGAGCATGATGAACACACCACATCACGCAAAACGGCCCGGTGGTACCCAACCAGAGCAACAAATTCTCTTTCTCAGAGTCTGCTGGACTGCCTGGGGGGGATCGACGTCAATTTTTTTTCCAACTTGTGTCCGAACGGGGTTGAAGATCGGAGGGGGTTCCCATCGTAAGCTCGGCGAGACTCTGTGCCGGCAAAGCGCTTAACGTGTGTGCTATGCGATAGCACACAGATCAGCCACACAAGGGCTCCAAAGGATCATTACGAAATGATCCTATCGCCATGGTAGGGCTGACGGGTAAGATAAACGCAACCGCAGCGAGGCTGGATGCTCCCTGTCCGGCTTCGGCGATGCCCTCGTACTACCTATGGCGCCGCATGCGCCCTCTTTCGGATAGAGCGACCTCCAACACGATCAGATTTCTGAAAATACCCTCCGCAGCTGAGCAGCACTACTCCGCATGGCGTTCGTTAACGGGGAGCACAGCCACCGCGGCATCGACTATACCCAGGCTCTTTTCACAGTTGGAGTGCGGCTGAGTGCGCCAGAAAAGAGTCAGCACTCTATCCAGTGCTGTGAATGAAGCCGTCAACGGCGCCGCCATGATCAGCATGGTGGGGGCAGGAGCCTGGGGCTGTTTGCCAGCTCGTGCGGCACACCTGCCTGGGGTCGGTTTCAGGTCGATCAAACCACGAGGAGAGATGGTCTCGGGATTAGGCGCGGGGTCCATATGTTTAGATATTTTGCCGTTGCAGAGAGCAACCCTCTGCCAGGCTGCCCGCGCTTGTAATGATGTTTGTCTTTGATTTAGTCCTACACGTTCATGCAAATGGCAACGAGTAGGGTGGAGAAGACACGGTCCTGCTAAAAACCTATTTCAATCTCCCACAAAATAATATGTTGCTCCAAGGCCATGGAAAGGTCGATGGAGCAGGCAAGAGTGGGTTGTGTACGACGAAATAGCGGAGTGCTGCCTGACGAGCATGGATGTTCACTGACCATGCTTGCACCAGGTGCGTGCCATTCGTGAAGTAGTTCCAGTGGAAGGCTTCGTGGATGTACGGGATGTTGAGTGTAGAGTTGAGGACCTGGGAGGCAGGAATTTCGAAGAAAACTAGGATCGCGGGGAAACTCCGGCCTTGGCGCCCGGCACTGCCAACAAAATCTTTCGCGATGCCTGGGCGGCTTCTGTTCCTCACACACAATCATACAGCTACGGATAATCAACTGCCATTTCTCATCTCCATAGGATGGTCTGTCATATTGCCGTACGAGATGAAAGATCGGTCTATTTAGGCTTCGGATGACTTCTCTATGTCGCCGAGGTGCACCTGCAGCCCGTACAGCCCACTGTTTCTACCACTTCTTGTTCGATGCTAGAAACGCGCGATGGCACTATAGACTCGAAGCCTTCCGGAATGCCAAAGTGGCGTCCTTCGCTAGGTGGAAAGCCACTTCGTAACGCCCGCGATGCCGTCATCTCATGTACACAGTAGTGCTTCGTCAGACACGGCAGCAATGCTTCTCCTTGGCGGAAAAGGGGCCCGGAGGATACTGAGCAGTATGAGGGTGGATGGAGCAAGTGCAGCAGACACCATAGGCAGAAGTAGAGCGATTCCAGAACCTAAGTCTCGATCCGAGCCGGGGGTTGCACCCGTTCCATGGGGCACGCCGTCCACGTTCTCGCTCCGTCCGCCCAACTCGCTTCAAGCGCATCCTGGTCCGACTAGTGAGGGAGGAGTGTTCTCGAGCTCCCTATTCCGTGACCCTGCTACTCTCCTCACCATGGAGTGTGCCAGCATCCGATGGTCTATTGTGCACTTCCTGGCTACTGTCCACGGTCAACATTGAAAAGCAAATCCCCTGACCCCCGCGTGTTGTCTCGTGCACGTTCTCCCGCCCGAACATTGAACCTCGCCCTTTCCACGTCGCGCGACCCGCTTTCCCTCCCGCAATACCAGACATGGCGTCGGCCCTGAACAAGCGCCAACAGGCGCGCAACGAGCGGGCGCTGCAAGACCTGATCAAGAATGTCCCCGGGAATGGTGTGTGCGCAGACTGCGGTGTGCGCAACCCAGGTACGTGCTATGCTGTGTAGATGCTCTCCTGCGCGACAACCGGCTGACGACACACAGGATGGGCAAGCTGGAGTGTATGTCCATGTCTCCTTACTCTCTTTCCCCGCAGTCTCGATCGCGCCTTCTCAGTTCTTTGCACGTCTCCCCGGACCATGGCTGACGTAGAATGCATGTAGCTGGGCATCTTTCTGTGCATGCGGTGCGGCGCCCTCCACCGCAAGCTCGGCACGCACATATCGAAAGTCAAGTCGCTGAGCATGGACAAGTGGGACAATGCCCAAGTCGATGTTAGCAACCCTTCCCTACAAGATGCATAGGGTGCTGACTCCTTGTAGAACATGAAGCGCATTGGCAATACCGAGTCGAACAAGATATACAACCCACGCAATGTAAAGCCGCAGATGCCAATTGACATCGACGAAGTGGACAGCGCCATGGAACGTTTTATTCGGCAGAAGTATGAGCAGCGCGTCTTCATGAACGACTCCCGCCCGGGCACGCGATCGAACACCGGCAGCTCGAGCTCCGTGGAAGACCGACCGCCGCCGCTCCCGCCGAAGCCGACAAAGCGATTCGGATTCGGCATACAAAAGAGTGTTACGCTTCCTCGAAATGCGACACCTCCTATATCCCCTGGACTAGGCACCTTCAGCGAGCACGACACGTCCCCGCCGAGAGTGAATAAGGCATCGCGGGTGTTTGGATCCAACGTGACCACCTCAGGGGATGGTTTGGAATCGAAGCTGGCCACCTTGAGGGATATGGGCTTTCCGGACGATAAGCGCAACGCTACGGTGCTGAAGGGGTTCAACGGCAACTTGGACAGGACGGTAGAGGCACTGATACGATTGGGCGAGCAGAATCCTGTCATGTCTAGAGGGAACACGCCAACACCGCCGACGAAAATCGACATGAACGGATTGATGATAAAGAAATCGCAAACTATGCCCGTGCCCACTACATCGACCAACCCGTTCGACGCTTTGGATGCAGTTGCGCCCTTACCCCAACAGCAGCAACAGCAGCTACAAGCACAACAACAACACCAGTCCTACAGTGGCTCTGTAACGCAACCAACATCCCCATCGCATTCCTACAACCCATTCCTGCAGCAAACCCAAGCCAACCAGCCCCAGCCGCAACCTTTTGCACCCCAGCCACAACAACCGTTCGCATCGCAAACAAATCCTTTTGGACAACCTCAGCAGCAGCAAAGTCTAGAGCAATCATTTCAAGGGCTCGGGCTTTCTAGCCAACAGACCCAACAGCCACTGTTTCCGAATCGAACAGGAGGCTACAACCAACCACCTCAACCTCAATTTGCTCAGACAAACCCGTTCCAGCAGAGTTTCACCCCACCCCCGATGCCACAGATGCCACCGCAGTATGGTTCCTTTTATCAAAGTCATCCACAGCAGCAATACCATTCGTTATCTTCCCCCACAAGCCCCGGCAATCCGTTCCTGAAATCGGCGCGCAGCCAGATGTTCTCACCGCCCAATCCGTCTCCGAACCCCTTTGGTCAGTTCAATAGCCAGCAACAACCCCAGCAACAATCTCAACAGCACCTCCAGCAGCACGCATCAAATCCTTTCATGACGCAGCAGCAGCCTCAGGTCCAATCTCAGACCCCAGACTTCTTCCAGATTCAGCAATCGACATACCAACAACCACAACAATCGGCGTACCAGCAGCCGCAACAGCCGACGTACCAGCAGCCACAGGGGGCCTTTAACAAGAATTCCATCATGGCGCTTTATGACTACCCACAGCTCGCTCCCCAGCGACCGCTGCAGACGCAAACCCCGCCTGCGGACACGCCCGCACCAGCATCAGCACCTGTTGTTCCAGCACCGGGACAGATGAACCCGTTCGCCTCCGCCCAAGGATCCCAGGCACCGCAGCAACCACCCTCGGCAATTCCGGCCCAGGTTCAAGCGAGGCACGTTAGCCACGAGAGCGTAGATTTCGCAGGCTTGATGGGCGGTCGACATTCGCCAGATGCATTTTCGGGCTTGAGTTCAAGTTTCAGACGGCCATAGTTTTTGAGCTTACTTTTGCATATATGTGCATACTCGCTTTGCATAGCCTGCATTCTTTCGACGTTGGACCAGTTTACTTAGCAACGTTGCGAGATACTCTTTTGGAATATTGGATGTTTTTTGTGTCTGATCTGGATTGCATATGAGACGAGACGAGATGAGATGGAATGCGGATGTTGCATGTAAGATATCTCTTTTGGATATGGACGGCATATGGATAGCGCTTTTGTAATGCTCATATTATTCTTTCATTCATATCGATGCAGAGGCGGCTGTACTTCTTCGCACCGCTCTAATCCCATTTCCTTCCAGCAGGGTGTTTCTAGCCAGAGCCTCACGTTACAAACTACTACTCCCCAAGTCTCTCTGGAACACCCCTCAACGAGCACAAATCCCACCGCGTACGTCTCTTTGCCTCAGTACACATCCACACCCAACCAATCACAGCCAGTCGTTCACGCAAGACACAGTGCATGCACCACAAGCTTGGCAGAGGAGGTTGGGGCGGGCGGCTCTGCAGGGATCAAAAAGCGGTCTGGTAGTTTCTGTCCGGCCGGTGATCTTCCCTGCCGAACTGCAGAAAGGTCCCCATATCTTTGCTGCCCCGAACCCTTTTAATGAGCGTGCGTCTCCCGCGACAAGCGTACCCGAATTTCTCCACCGTCTTTCCTGCCATTGCTTTTCGGAGGGTACCCCGCAGTTTACAACCTTCTTTGCGCGGCGATTGAGCTCGACGGAGTTCGGCAAGTGGGCTTGAGCTTGGAGCTGAGGGCGAGCGCGAGAAGAGAGAAGGAGGTTGCTGCCCGATTCAGGCCCACTTTGACCGGCGCGGACATCTGGAAGCGCTTGAAGAGCGCGATTGCTACCCGAGTGGGAGCGCGCTTTGCGACTGCGACAACAGCTTCTCACGAATGCGCTGAGCTTCACAGCGTACAGCTAGCCTTGTGATCAGACCTTAGCCTCGCACACCACACATCCCACCACACTCGCGACCTACCCGACCGTCCTCGAACCCCCACAACCCTCCAAAACGAACCACACCATGGGCTGGTTCGGCACCTCATCCTCCTCGCGCCACCACACCTCCTCCTCCCGCCCCGGCTACGCCCGCTCCTGGGCCGGCTCATCCTACTCCTCCTCGTCTCGCCATCATAGCTCGACCTCGCGCTACAAGCGCTCACCCCGCGACGGCTACGTATCCTACCTGTACGCCAAATTCCGGGACCTCCTCCGCAAACTATACAACTACGCGCGCCGGCACCCATTCAAGGTCTTCTTCATGGTGATTATGCCGTTGGTGAGCGGCGGCGTGCTCCATAAGCTCGCACGCCAGTTTGGGGTCAATTTACCCGAGATGGGCGGGCAGGGGGCAAGGGGGGCATATGCGGGAGGGGGGCATCAGGGCGGGTATTATGGGAGTGAAGGGTATGGGGAGCATGGAGAACGGGGTGGTGGGGGGTTGAATATTCAGAGTGTGGCGAGCGGGATTGGGGGGTTGGCCAGTATTGCAAAGATGGCGCAGACATTCATGTAGGCTGGAGGAGATGATAGGAGAAAAGGCATGTTGAGGATGGATATGTTAGGAATGGTATGGAAGATGTTCGAACTTACGGTCACAAACATCTGGGACGAAAAAGGAGTGACTCGGACTAAAGCGCTTTGCGGCTTAGCCACGAGCTCACAACCTTGTGTAAGATGGCCGATGGATCACGATAATTATGGGAGGACTTTTGTGTATTGTTTGCTATTTGGGCATGTTTGGCTGGCCTGTCTCCCCGAGCCACACGCTGGGGAGTTCAGGAGTCAAAGGAAGGATATACTTCAGTGTCCCCTCAAGGCGTCACGATGGGTTTTCTATTTTTTTCCCACGATCTGAATTTTTAACTGGCCCCTTTTAAATCCATCGAGGTAGACAAGATGTTCGTCGTTGCATACTCTATTGGCGTTAATTTGTTCATGCTATGCTTCAAACAACGCCACATACTTTTGTCAAGCGCTGAGACCAAATCAGTACCCGTTGCTATTACCCGTAGAATCAATACATAAATGATACATGGTAGACGCTAAACTCCACCAGTTAACACCAGAACACTCGACGGTATTTTATAGCTGCTCGATGGCCTCGACAAGCTTATCGAGACTTGCCTCATCACCTTCTGTCAATATTTCCTTGACCATGCGAGACCTGCGGAACCGTTAGCAACACGCCAAGCACCAGAATACGTAGTGAGTATACTCACATATTCCCAATTTTACATGCCGCCATCAGTTCCTCAAGCTCCCTACTCTTTCCTTCTGCAACTTCGATGACCTTCTCAGGCACTCGCGCAAGCCGAGCTACATTGAGACCATATGATCTGTGACTCGTGCCTTCCGCTACTTCGTACAAAAACACAACTTCCTTCCCGCCCGGGACTTCTTCAAAGCGCATATGCACGTTTTTCAACTCTCCATGGCTGAATCGGTTCTGTAATTTGGCGAGGTGCTGGTAGTGCGTGATGAAGAGGGTCAAGGACTGCAAGTCGCGAGTCACGTAGTCGAGGACCGCTTCGGCGATAGCGACGCCATCGAAGGTGCTCGTGCCGCGGCCGAGCTCGTCCAAAATGATGAGGGATCGTGGTGTCGCAGATTTGAGTATGTCGGAGCATTCGTTGAGCTCGACCATGAATGTACTCTCGCCCTTCAACATGTTATCGAAAGCACCCATCCGAGTAAAGACGGCGTCGAGCATGCCGAGACGAGCTTCAGTTGCCGGGACATAAGAACCGATCTGCCCCATGATGGCAATGAGCGCAGCTGAGCGCACGTAAGACGACTTGCCGCCCATGTTGGGGCCTGTGACCAGCAATGCCCGAGTGGAGTCGTGGGAGAGGTGTAAATCATTCGGAACGTAGCTCTCTAACAGGATCTGCTCAACCATTGGATGACGACCGCCTGTGATAGAAAGCTCGATTTCATCGGTGAAGGTGGGCTTGGCATAGCCTGGTTGAGACGCCAGGACTGCTAGTGATAGCAAAGCGTCAAGCGTTGCAAGTGCCTGAATACAGTCCCGCAAGTCCTGGTACTTCGCCGAGATCTCGTCCAAGAAACGCATGAAGGCAGTGTCGCAAGCCGCTGCTAATGACTCCTTGTACTGGTCACGCTCCTGCATCATCCGTTTGACTTCGGGCGTGTGAAAGCGGGTTACAGCCTTTGTTGAGGACGATTGCTGCCATGAAGCTGGAACCTTCTTCTCTTGGAGCGATTTTTTTTTGACCTCTATTAGATACTCGATACCACTGACCGTGACGTAGTCCACATTGGATGCTCCAATCTTCGCAGCTGCCTCCTTGCGGTATGTATTAAGGTCGTCCTCGACGGACGCAATGCTAAGCTTGTAATCGTTGATGTCGTCCGCTTCATGCTCTTCCCGAAAGAAGGCATACTTGTCGTCATCCCTCGCGGCTTGAGGATTGATTTTCTCCAGGAAGTTGCTGACGTCTTCGTAGATCTTTGGTACCTTCGCCACGGCCTCAGAAAGTAATGTGGAAGAGAAGCCTGTATCACCGACCGACTTGATGTTTAGATACTCCCCCGAGATGCTTTGAAGTGTCTGGAGTGCTGAAAGAAGCTCGGGACGGCTACATTTCTTGTAGTAGATCCGCAGCAGAACTTTTTCGAGGTCAGTCTTGATTCTGCCTAGTACATGCGTTAATTTGTCGACTGGTCGAGTGCGCTCGCCTTCTTTGAGCTCTTCAACGGCCGCTATTCGCTCCTCCAGACTTGCCCTTTGAATCAAGGGTCGACCGATCCATTTTCGCAGCAGACGTTGTCCAAAGCGGGTCTTGGTACGGTCCATCGTCCAGAACAGGCTGCCTTTGGCGGAGTGATCAGTCTGATTCTGGTAGATTTCCAAGCTTGACAATGTGTTGCCATTCAGTAGCATATACGACCGAGCACTGAATGGCTGAAAGTACTTCGTCAGATCGAAAACATGCTCCAATCCATAATCCTTCAAGTGGGTGATCATGGCGGAAAGGCATACGGTGACATGCTCGGATAATAGATGCACCTTGTCGAGGATAGCACCCTGGCTGTTAGAGCTGGTGTCCTGATTGGACTTCATTTTATCCGCATAGAAGTTGGAGATGTGACTGTATGCTTCGGCAGCCATAGTTTTGGGTTTCTCCATGCGCTCTACGCGAGCCTTGTCTCCGAAGACATTAGTCTTGCTAGCAGAAAGATGCTGTATAAGCTTGTCTGTAGCCTTTGACAGATCACCGACGATCAGAAACTCGGCTGGAGCGATGTGTAAGAGCCGCGTCTCAATCTCGCTTCGCATGAAGCCATCCTCAAAGTTGTCGTAGATGATGTCGCCAGTGGCTGGTTGCACAGCGACGAGGCCGACCTGTACCTTTTCATCCGTGCCCCATCCTTTAGCGTTCGTCTCTGTGAGGCAAAGCAGGTACCCGGTCGACTGCGCGCCTGATTCTGATCCACCCAATGCCAATCCCTCGATGTCATCCACGTAGGTACCTTTCGTGTAGAGATTCGTCAGCTTCCGCACAAATGGAGCATTCCGGTTGTTCCCAACCGCTTTCAACGCTGCCGTCTCGAGCTGCCTGACCACGCCGACTTTATAATTTGCTTGTACTAGGCGTTTGACGTGCACCTGCAGCCGATGGACGGGAAAGCTAGCCTTGGCGAGATTGTCGTAATGAGCTTCGGATGAATGCTCGTCATATCTGAGCTTGCCAGGAATACAGAAGATGCCCAGCTCCTTGGAAGCAATCCTAGCGTCCTCCCCATATATCTGGAATTTGTATCCGACCTCGTAGAGGATCACGGTGTCGAGATGCTGCCGTTTTATGTCCAAATATTGCTTCACCATGGGCGTCAGCGCCGCCTTTTTCGCACCCCTCTTCCCTTTCGTGGGTTTCGGGGTCTCTTCTTCCTCGTCCGCTTCTTCGCCCTCTGCTGTCTCGTCCGGTGTATTCCTGTTGCGCTGCAAGCTGTCTGGTCGGCCCAGCTTCTTTACAAACTTCTTGTGTAGCTCCTCCTTCTGCTTTTGGGAAGCCACATTATCGTCCTCGTTCTCGTCTACGATCGCAGGCGAAGAGGAGAAGACGAACTTCGATGTCCGATCGGCAGCACTCCTGTTGGGTTGCTTGGGGGTATTCAGGTCCGTCGCAGACGTCTGCGCAAGTGAGGCACGACTTGTGGGCTCATCATTCGCAAATCGCACCCGCCTCGGCGAGGAATGGCCTGCATTGTCTTCGTCCTCGTCTACCTCTTCTCTAACGCGTTTTCGCCCGGCGAATGATGATCGTGCAACGGGAGGCTGATCCTCTTCATCTTCTGATGATGCCTCGGGCTCCGCTGGCCTTGGAGGCGATGCGGGCTTCGTGGGGACGGGCTTGACGGCTGGGGATGACTTCGGGGCGAAGAAGCTAGAAATTGTCTGCTGTTTTGTCTTTTGGGACGCGCTTGGCGAGAAAGGACTGCTTTTTGGCGCCATTGAGGGCGATGGCGTGGTTGCGTGGGAAAGGATGATTGATGGGCAATGCGAGGTGAGGACGCGTGGGGAAACGACGCGAGCGACCTAGGGAGCTTTGACGCCATCACGCGGTCACGCTTTCACTCAACGGCCTAGCATCACTGGGGGCTGGCTTATGGGATCACTACGAAATTAATTCATGGGAGACAAATCCTGGAAAACCCAAATAATACATGCACATTCACTATCTTATACTCAGGGTGTGGAAGCTTAACGCAGCTCGACAACACTCACATCCACCTGCCATCCGCCATCAAGGAACCAACCGGGGCATAGTGTGGTACAACTCCCTCGATGGCCCAATTTGCAGCTCAATCGACATATCTCTCAGCGCCTCGGATACTTTATTAAATCCCTGTAGCGATTCGGGGAATATTTTGTACAGACCCCAAACTTGTTGAGACAAACACTCTAACTCGTACGAAAGACCGTAGTTGTGTGAGCCCAATAGGTCATCTTTGCCCATCTTGTGTTTCTTGTATCTTTCGTGAATGCCATGATAGGCTTGCTCAATTTCCGGAATAAACGGCAGCATTTGAAAGAAATGCAGATTACTGCCATGGAACTATATTGTGGTGAGACGTGCAATTGGGTGTCATGGACGACCTCACTTACGAACCAGTATGCGTGTTCTCTCCACATGTCGCACCACGCGCAACAGGGCTCCCTCCAATGTTTCCACCGAGCGTGGAACCCTCGATCCCAGATATCGAAAGGGAGGGGGACATAGCCGTGCCTGAATGGAGAGTGCGGGTGCAAGTGCTGGCGTCCACAAGTAGGGAACGGACATAGGATTGACATGATGCTTTAGGAAGGAGAAGAGACCGGAAATATCCAGCAACCCGAAGTGAAAGTCTGAACCGTGAGCTCATGGCGGTTATATACATTTCCAAGGGTGGATGGAAGAATACGGCGGGGCAAACAATTCATTGTACTCCGAAGTTGGCGAGTGTGGACTGATATCAGGGACGACTACAGTGTGAGCAAACTTTGGACGTCGGCAGACGTCGACATTCCCTATCAAACCTAGGGCCTCAGTCTGTGGAGCGGTGTAGGGATTAGCTTGTACAGTCTGCGCAGGTGAAGCAGAGACTTGATCGTGGACGCGTTGACGCGCGATGTGGCTGGTTGGCTGCCAAGCGCCAAGAACCACTTTACGCGCAAAGACGCGCCTGCCAAAAGCCGGACGTGTCGCGCGTCCCTGCTCACCATCTCCAACCCGCCGACCGCAACTTCCTCACCAACACCCTTCCTTCTCGCCGCATGCTGCTGCTGCCCATTCTGAGAATGCCCTCCACAGTTCTGGGAAAGAGAACCCGCAGCGCTGCCAACGCATGTGCGTCAGGTATGCCCCGTTGGCTACCCCTTCCCGTCAACACGTCTAATGCGGCGCCCACAGCTCCAAAGTCTGCCATTTCTACACGCGCGAAACGCCGGGCACAGTTCGTCATTCACGATGAGGGCGAAAATGAGAACCCCTTTGTCACTCCTAAGAGGAAGACCACCCGCAATGGCGACGCGATGGACATTGATAGCCCAACGGCGGAGGAGAAGCCGTCTGGAAAGCGCGGAGGGAGAGCTGCCACTACCCCTGCCAAACATGGTGCACCGACAAGCCGCGCGGTGCTGTCTCCCACAAAGACCAATTCTCCATTGAAAGCACCTGCCACATCTCTAGAGAAGCCTGTGCCGATACCTTCGACGCCACGTCACCGAGACGCGCTTTCTAACAAGATCGCGGTTACGCCACGACATCGCCTCATTGTCGCTGGACGACCATTGACGCCTAAGACACCACACACACCTACGACTCCCCGCAATGCCCCCCCCACAATCTACAATGAAGCTCGCCAGCTCTTCGTCAGGAGTTCTGCGCCCACTGCACTATTTGGTCGCGAGATGGAGCGCAAGGAGCTCGAGACTTTCATCTCAACTCGCACAAAAAGCAAGAAGTCCGGCTGCATATATGTCTCCGGACCACCTGGCACCGGCAAGAGTGCCTACGTCAATGAAGTCTGCAAGGACATCGGATCGAACGATGCTGTCATGACCGGTTATGTCAATTGCATGAGCGTGAAGAACGCTATCGACCTATACCGCACGTTATTGGAGGAGTTTGTTGACATCACCGAGATCACTGAAGGCGAGGAAATGGCAGCTCTAAAGACTTTGTTCATGCAGCGCAAGACCTCCTATGTTGTTACACTTGATGAAGTGGATCACCTCCTGGAGCTGGATATTGACCTCCTCTACAATATCTTCGAATGGTCCCTCCAGAAGTCATCTAGCCTTGTCCTCGTCGGGATCGCAAACGCTCTGGACTTCACCGATCGATTCCTCCCTAGGTTGAAAGCTCGCGGTCTCAAGCCCCACTTGTTGCCGTTCCTCCCCTACACCGCCGCGCAGATCTCATCGGTCATCACTTCAAAGCTCAAAGGACTCCTTCCAATGAGCACGGACACCGTACCATTCATTCATCCAACCGCTATTATGTTTCTCTCTAAAAAGGTCGCCGGGCAGTCTGGCGATCTCCGCAAGGCACTCGATATTTGTCGGCGCGCGATTGATCTCATCGAAGCCGATACACGCGACCAGCACGCCAAGAAAGTCGCAGAGATCACTCCATCTCCTACTCCCTCTCCGACAAAGACACCACTGGTCGATAATATCAATCTCTCATCCCCTGTCGTCCGATCGCCATCGAAGGGAAAGTCGCAGAACGCACTTGCTCGTTCTCTCGCGCAACTCACGGCTGAAAACGCTCCGCGGGCTACTATAGCCCACATGGCCCGCATCACCGCTGCTGTCTTCAGCAACGGTACCGTTCAACGTCTCCAGAATCTCAATCTTCAGCAAAAGGCCGTGCTCTGCTCACTGTCAGCTATTGAGAAGAAGAAGCGTGCTTCGTCAGCAGACAGCGTGCTCGCAACACCGTCAAGGTCTCACAGCGCCGCGCCGACGATCAAAGAGCTCTATGAGGCGTACACGGCCTTGTGCAAGCGCGAGAACATTCTTCATCCACTCACCAGCACCGAATTTCGCGACATCGTCGGTAGTCTGGAGACGTTATCCCTCATTTCAGATGTGGAGGGAAAAGCCGGATCCCTTGTCGTGACGGCAGGCACTCCGAACAGGAAGGGAAGAGGAGGGTTTGGTGGTGTCGCTATTGAGGACCGTCGTGTTGCAAGCTCTGTGGGTGCGAAGGAGCTGGCGGCCGCTCTTGTTGGCCCAGGAAGCGGTATTCTTCGAGGTATCATGGAGGGTGACGAGTCGTTTTAAGGCTTTTGTATGATGTGTGTTTGGATCACCGGTGGGGAGCATTCTGGTTTCGCACAGCGTGCGTCGTTTGGGTTACTAGTTTTTGCGCAAGGTTGCATAGCGTAGCATAGCATTGCTGTTCAGAAGCAGCACAAGAGTATCGATCCAAGTATTGACATTAACTTTTCTCCATTCAGAGAGCGTCTTGCAAGTATTTTCGGTGGGCATACCCATATGTCAGATTTCGGGGTTGGTGACACCGCCACAGCACGCGCCACAGCAACCCCGAGCCGTGAGCTGGCCCACTTTCGTCATTTGGTGAGCTTTACTGTCAACCCTATTATTTACAATACTCCTACATCGCGGGGCAGGACTCATGACTGCTTTTGCATTTCCTTAATCTCTATTACCGTAGGCATGACGTACGTATCCAAGGCTACTATGCGGGTCCTCACTCCTCAGATTGATCTGACAGACGCAGGCGCAACATTCGCAGCAATGCCCTCGAGAAGCTTGCGAAGCTCTCTGCGCAAGCCTCGAGTGGCAGTACGACGAATGCGAACCTGCAGAGAATCTACAAGAGGTGTCCCCATCCCTCAGTAGCGCGCAATGGCTCGACCGGGGAAAATGGCGTCTCCGTCACTGGTGTTTCGATGGTGCGTAGTAGCTGCACGCAAGGAGCCCCTCCACCTACATATGTATCGGTTGCAAAAGGCACAATTTTTTCTGACCTGCTAGAAGAAACTGGCAGAGCTCGAAGCCATCCTAGCCCTTTGCAAAGCGGCCCCTTTCGTCGAGTCGCCAGCGATCGCGGAACAGCTCCTACATCAGCTTGCGCCGTACCTCCCAGAGTCGTACTACCAGGTACTCTCTCCCTCGCCGAACCTTCGCGATATCGATCCCTCGCCTTATGAAGTCCTTACCGAGAGCCTCACCTCGGCCATCCTCTGCCTCGGAGTCCGCCACGATCGGTTGGAAGCCCCCGTTCGCGATATCATTGCCCAATATGTGAAGGGTTGGTCAGCAGCAGCCGTTGAGCTATCGGCAGATCGTTTCGATCAGGATGATCAGGTTGACTTTGCAACGGACGGGGAGCTCGCGCGCACAATGACGCAAAGCATGTCGTTGCTGGGGTTCCTCAATGCGACAGCTGCTCACGCCAACTTTTGGAGCGCATACGACCGGCTTCGCTTTGTGGAAAGTCTCCGGGCAGCACTGTCTGAAAATTTTCTGATCGCGTTTGAAACTGCACTGTCCATCGTGCGCAACGCTCGTTCGCACCACAACGGTCTACGGGAATGGAAGCGGTATGCAAAACATTACGCAGCACTTGGCCGACCGCTTGGTGCCATGATACTTCATGACTCCTTTCTCAAGGTCGTGGTAGCTTGTGCGTCGCTCCTGTTGGAGTCGCCCGATCGTAACCCAACAGACCACATTCTCGACTCCCTGCGAGCATCGTACAACAGCAATCGGATTTTGAAGAATAGCTCTGAGGATGCACTGGCAGATGGGCTTGCCCGCATAGCCACCGAAGAGATGGATCGCTTGGATAACGACCTAGACTACCTTCAGCGCGTTGGGTCAGCGTGGCAGCAAAAGCAGGCTTCCTCGGTCAAGGCCAAGGTCATCACAACATATCTGTGCTGTACCGTCTACGATGACGATATTGCAGAATTCGATATGCTGATGTCCTGGCTTGATAGCACCCTCAATGATCCAGCGCAGGCGGTTGACCTCACTCTCTCATCCACGGTGTTGAAGTCCATGGTTGTCCTCGCCAAAGTATTCCCATCGATGGCTGCAACATTGGGACGCTCGCTACCTCGCATCATCGTACAAGGCGGCTTCGACCATCGGACCGCATCAGTGGCGGCAGAGTGTCTTGCCTCAGTACTTAGCGTCCTACCTCAAGATGCAATTATCACCACCCTATACAGCTTGGGCAACGTCATAAGCGCAGGTCCCGTCGATCGAACTTCAACATCTTCGCCTGCATTGAATGGCCATGGAAAGATTACAAGAGCTTCTGGCATCTATGGCAACCATCAGGGAGCAAGTGCCATATCGCTCACGCCGAGCGACGTCGACGAGCCCCATCACGTACACACAACCGTAGTACAGACAATTATTTCGGTAGCGAAAAACTGCAAGGATGAGAAGATCACGGCGCTTGCCCTCTCCATGCTCACCCAGAAGGTCGGGCGGGTCAGTAGAGTTATCGATGCAAAAATTATCACCGATGCTGCGCTCCTTGGTGTGCACAGTGGGCCCGGAGAATTTCGCACTCTTCTCAAGCTCTACCATCGGCTATGCCATGACGCGCTGGTGGCGGAAGATCAGATGCAATTGGAAGCTGTCAGAAATGCGCGTCTCCATCTTTCCGAGGAAATCGACGCAGACTCCCAGGCGTTCGAGGTGTACCTTACCCATTTGCTGGATACGATCGTAAGCAAAGGAGACGCGCACGAAACGCACCATCGCCAGCTTCAAGATACCGAGTTGGCTACTCAAGAGATTGCCCAGCTCCTGGCGCCCCTCGCGTTGCTGCTCTCCCGGAATGCAGAGCTTACGGATATGTCGAAGATGAGTGACGCTATCGTCAGCCTGCATCGAGATGCTTGGTTCAACATTGTAGTGCATGGCTTCGACCTCACGTCCAAGCTTGCACAGGATCACCTTGATGAGCTTAGGACTTTGGCACGATACAGCCAACCTTTGATCACCGAAGAACGAGCATCCCTACCGGAAAGCGATATCGAGTTAAATACCGTACTGCGACGAGGAAAGTCCCCTGAGCACGTTGTTGAGCAAAAGAAACGACTTGCAATGCTGCTACCAACGTGCGAAGCCGACATTAGATCTCTAAGCTACTCTGAAGTTGTGTTCTTAAATGCAGCTTATCTGGTGGAAGATCTGAGAGCCAGTGCAGGAGATTGTACCAAGGCACTTGCTTATTTCCTTGACCCGAAATTGCGCAGTGGTGCTGTAGGAAACTGCATGTTTGCAATTGCGACTGCTGCCACCAGGACATACGTGAGCAAGACGCTGTCCGGCAAGCTCCATTCTTTCTCGACACCCTATCTCGCTCAGCAGCTTGCGACTATCTTCTCGGGGTGTTGTCATCGAATTCAGCGTGTCCAGCAGGCGGCGAACGCTTGTGCAGACATCATCATTCGAGAAGTTCCGGCGACTCTATGCCAGAAAGGGGCCTTGTTCGCCTTACTAGAGCTCCTGTCAATAATGTGGTCAAGTTGCCTAGAGGGAGAAACCGATGAGTATACGTGGACGTCAACGTTCACCTCTTCAAAGTCCAACATTGTGGTGGAACTTTCTGATGATTACAGCCTCCGGCGAACAACCTTGAATAACTTTCATAAAAGGGCTACAGCTTGGGTAACTGGAGTGCTAGACATAGCCCCACTCGACATCAAAGGTCTGCTACAGACATACCTTTCAGAGTTCGACGACGAAGGCGCTTACGGCCACATCTCGCTAGGCCGATCTTTCGCGCTCGAGATGGGCTCCGTCATACCGACAACTGACCAGCGCTTGGGGGCTATTGAACGACAGGGTATGAACATCAACACAGCCTCCGATTTTATCGCGCAGTACACCACACGTCAGGAGTACAAGTTTGTTGACGGCTTGAATGATCAAGACGACGAGTGGTTAAGGCTAGATGGCGCCTCAGGCCCGCACCGGTCGGCTTTCCGCCGCAGCATCGAAGATGCTACGAGACTCTTGATCGATCTCGAAAGTCGGACCTTGAACCATTCACATGTTACCAT
This sequence comes from Lentithecium fluviatile CBS 122367, assembly GCA_010405425.1. NCBI lineage: Eukaryota > Fungi > Ascomycota > Dothideomycetes > Pleosporales > Lentitheciaceae > Lentithecium > Lentithecium fluviatile. Next base: position 740,938 of record MU005584.1, read on the forward strand.
TGCAGAGCTACGCGACATCCTCCGCCGAGCCGCAGCACTATTGTGCAGGGTGAAAACAGATCAGGCACCAATTGTGCATCACCTTGTTGGAATACCGTTCGCAGTTCTCTCGAAACAATCAATCAAACTAGGCATCTCGCTTTGGATGAGTGTCATCAAGGAAAATCCTCGAATGGAGTCGCGAATCTTAGTTGCCATTGCTGAGTGCTGGGAGGGTACCGTGCACAAGAGAAGAGGTCTCTTCAGTCCCACCTTGCAGTTCGTGCGCCTCCAATCCTGAAAGGGACTTGCTAACTTTCGTTTAGGCATCCAGGACCCTTCTACGGCAAACAAGAATTTGCGCCAACAGACAAAGAGTCCCTCTCGAAACATCAACAGCACATCTACAACATTATAGCCCCCCATTACCGGCTCCTGCAATTCTTATCCAGCCACTTCAATGCCTCTAGGCTGGGCAATCCTGAAGTAGAGTTGGTGTATAATCGGCTCATCAACATCACCCTTGATGCGTTGAAGCAAGGCTGTCGGCAACCTTTGGCTCGAGAGGCATATTTCCATATCATCCTGCTAGGTCTACGGATAGTGCGACACTGTACTACTCTCCCCAAAGCCATCAAATGGCGCCTGAAAGATCGCATTCTTACGGTCGGATTGGCATGGTTCGCCAATGCACCTGAGTAAGCCCCGCCCCCCTTTCCGATTCATTACCTGTACTAACTCGAGTAGGTGGTCATTCGGTGGGAATCGACTTCAGATCAAGGCTGAGACGCATATTTTGTTCGACATCCAGACACACCTTGAAGCACTGAGTAGAACTGGCATTGCTTCAGAAGGCCCGTTGAGATCTCACAAAGCCAAACAGGATCTTCTAGCGCTTCTTATTTCGAATGAGCAAACGCGTCTTATGGTTTGGCTCTTCCCGCTCGATTACAGCAAAAAGCATCACTTTACTTCAGGGCAACACAACAAGGCACTCACAGACGCTGCCGTGACGGCTCATCTCAAGACAGCTTGGGACGAGAACCCGGCAATCGCCGTACATCTGCTCAAACGCTTCCAATCGCAACGTCTGAATACGGAAGTCCGATGGCAGGTGCTGAACTTTCCCCACAAGGTCCTGGATGAGCCTGATGCTCTTGAGATTCTCCTTGGCAGCCAATTGCCCGGTGACGTGACTTTCCAGCTCAAGTACCTGACGTACTGGGCTTCTGTGAACCCCGTCACAGCGGCCACGTACTTCTTACCAGCCTACGGCAACCATCCCTCCATCATTCAGTATGCGATGCGGGCCCTCGAAAGTCACTCCGTAGATGTGACGTTCTTCTACGTCTCGCAGATTGTCCAAACGCTCCGTTATGATGTCCTGGGATACGTCGAAAGATACATCATAGAAACAGCGAAGTTCTCCCAGCTGTTTGCCCATCAAATCATCTGGAACATCAAGGCGAATGCATTCAAAGATGAGAATTCCGAAATTCCCGACCCTGCCAAGCCTATGTTTGACAAGGTTAAGGATAGCCTCGAATCAAGTTTCAGCAAGGGCGATAGAGAATTTTACGAGCGCGAATTCACCTTCTTCAACGAGGTCACCGGCATTTCTGGTACCCTTCGTTCTATCCTTGACCGACCCAAAGAGGAAAAGAAGCAGAAGATTGAAGAAGAGCTCCGCAAGATTCAAGTTGATGTTGGCGTTTATCTTCCCAGCAACCCTGATGGCGTCGTCATTGGTATTGATCGCAAATCTGGAAAGCCTCTGCAATCTCACGCGAAAACTCCCTTCATGGCCACTTTTCGTATACGAAAATCGAAGACGGATACGATGCCCGTAGACGACAGTCAGACGCAAGATGCTAGCAGCAGCATATCGTCAGCAAAGCCACAGACTTATGAAGTCTGGCAGTCCGCCATCTTCAAGGTCGGTGATGATTGCAGACAGGATGTGCTAGCATTGCAGATGATTGCTGCCTTCCGTGGCATCTTCAACAATGTGGGACTGGACGTATGGGTTTTCCCTTATCGTGTCACGGCAACTGCCCCAGGATGCGGCGTCATCGACGTGCTGCCGAACTCTATCTCGCGCGACATGCTTGGACGCGAAGCCGTCAATAGGCTTGACGATTACTTCATTTCGAAATACGGAAATGAAGACTCAATCCGCTTCCAGGAAGCGCGCAGCAACTTCGTCAAGAGCATGGCTGCTTACAGTGTCATCTCCTTCCTCCTCCAATTCAAGGATCGCCACAACGGCAACATCATGATCGACGATGCCGGCCACATAATCCACATCGACTTCGGCTTCTGCTTCGACATCGCACCAGGCGGCGTCCGCTTCGAGCGCGCCCCCTTCAAGCTCACCGGTGAAATGATCGCCGTCATGGGTGGTAGCCAAACCTCGCAACCGTTCCGTTGGTTTGAGGAGCTCACTATCAAAGCTTTCTTGGCATCTAGGCAGCATTGCGGGCACTTGTGCCATGTGGTGGAGATTATGCTTGATAGCGGGCTACCGTGCTTTAAGCCGGAGACGATCCAGCATTTCAAAGAGAGGTTTGTGCTGGAGAAGACAGAGAGAGAGGCCGCCGATTACATGCGCGAGCTGATCAGGAAGAGCGCGAGCAGTTATTCTACGGTGGGCTACGATAGGTTCCAGCTCATCACAAACGGGATTCCGTTTTAGAGGATTGTCGTTCTCTTGTAGAATGCCAAATAGGACAATTACGAAGGGGAGCGAAAAACCCTCAGTCTTCGAGATCGCTTTATCGTGTGGATCGCTTTATCGTGTGATGTGTCAGTGCTGCAGTATTAGTTACGATAACCTGAGGTCGCAGCCGCGTCGTTGCGTTTACCGCTTTCGTACATCGTCTTGGCTTTGGGGGTGCGTCCAAAGTTAGTGCGCTCACTATGGGGAGCCATCGGGATGTACGAATGCTGGGCTCGGCGACCCGTATTCTCGCCTCGCTTGTACCATGGTCCACCGTCCCCGACACCTTTGACAGGCAGCGCTTACCCGCCAGCCGTCATGGCTTTACCTTCGCTAGGCCCTGCGACTTTGCAGCATTAACCGAACGAGGGTGAACGTCAGCTGTGTCTTGTCGGAGCTTTCTCTTTAGCTCCGAAGCAACATTTGAAAATTTTGGAGTTTGGGGGTGTCGTCAGCAACGTGCCCGCACCGTGGAAGGAGAACGCCAGCCGGATGAGGTGAGATTAAGAATTCCCCGTTTGGGTGAGAGAGTGCGGGAGCGTTTATGTGCTGGGTGTTGGTGTTGGAGGGACTGATGATGGCGTATTGGTTCTTTGCTTCCGTTCGCTTCGGTCGTATCTGTATCTCTGCGGAGTATGGTCGGCTGAGTGGTTAGGTTTGTGCTGAGAACGCGGGGCGGCATTCAGCCTTGTCCGAGTTTGATCAGCTTGCGAATTGATTTGGGTCATGCTCCGGTGCTTAACGGTTCACGGTTCATGGTAGCGCTAGGATGGGACTATCTTCCGCGAGCGACCTTTGACTTTTGGTAGCCCGACACTACGGGAGAAACCACGGGCACTGCTTGCGCGCGAGAGGGAAAAAGCGCGCGCGAAAGCGAGAGCGTCGTCCACATTCGGGCACAGTATCGGTGGTGGTGAACATCCGCATAGACGACACGTGGAGCCCGTGTTCCCCTGAAACATACCGACCTGGACGACGACGACACGACGGTGCCTGCCATGCCACGGCTTACTGCGGGTATTTTTGTCCCTGCTTGCTAAGGGCCGCTTGCGAAGTGGAGCTCGTGATGCTTCGGCTGCTTTTGTGGGAAGGAGGTGGAAGCAATTGGCTGCATCTGAACGAGAAGGGGTGCGTAGGGTGCGTACGAGGTGGTTACCATAAGTGGGTGGATTTGTGCCGTTGACTGCCAAGCCCCCTGAATGCACCTCCGGCATCCCTCTGCCGGCATGCATCATTGGATGGATGGACGGATGCCACGCCTCTGGGATGAGCGGTTCTTAGGTAGGGGCCGTTTTGCAGTTGCAGCGGTGGGGGATGAGAGGAGAGGCCGTTGTTCTGGCTGTGGTGCGAATGGCGAAGTTTCTAAGGGAGCAGGTCGTGGTGGGGCTGTTAGGGCACGCTGTGCGGCAACGCTTCTCAAGCACATCATTCGGCGGCCGTTCCAAAAGATCAACCTCGGACATGAGCGAACCCTTCCATTCCATGCCACCAGAAGGCAATCAAGCAATAAGGACATGCGCAAAATATACCTTAAGCAAGGGAAACCGGGCCCTCGGGCGGATAGCCGGCACCGATACGGCAGCGCAGACTTCCCTCTTCGAGTCTTTCAGCGGTCGCCCTGGCGGCCTGAAGGCCACGATCGACAAGCGAGCGTTTGGCCAAGACCGCAATCTGATTCAGACCGCAGGGCATTTTGATTACGCTAGAGATGCAGCGTCCGGCCAACACCCTTTGGCATTGGCGCAAAGCCGCACCCACCGCTGCCCTGGCCCCGTATTGACGCGGCCCGCCAAGCACAGTAGAATAGGCCCCCTCCCCCTGTACGAGACCCAAGACCGCCTTCTTTTCCGCCCAGTCTTAAATATGTCGCGGGGACCACCGCCCGCTGGGCTTGTTGCTCACTTTGACGCGTGTTGATCTCTTTTCCCCCAGTGTTACCGCACTGTCTGTACATTATTCTTCCTCGTTCGTTGCTTTTTTCCTTTGGAACGGCGCCTTCAGCCTCAGGCATCCTTTTGCGGAATTGTGGGATACACTGCCTGGCGGAGGCCTTGGAAACTCAGGTTCTTGCTGAGCTCGCGCCGGCGTCCATTCGTTTTGCTCTTCCGCCCATAGATTTTCTAATAAGGGAGGTATGTAAGGAATGCCGAGAGGTTGGTTTTCTGGCGAAGTAACATCAATGCTCACATATGTAGGATCTCGAGATATTCCGGTACCCTGCGAATTCTGCGACTTTTGCGATACCGACAAGACATTTGTGCGCAAGGGAGCCTCGCACGCACCTCGGCTTTTTCCATCCCATGTTGTGGCTACCACAGTCTCTCGCTGGAATTGTCTGACACGGAAACTGGTTCAGCCACGTACGTCTTCATCCCTCCCAAATTTCGGCGGAACATTCAGGCAAAGAAGTGGTGGATTTCCCAAGGCTGAGATTCGGTGGACTAATTATATAGCAGACCAGAATACCTCCGAAACCGTATAACGAACTAGATCCTCCAACGCCGGGTCCACGAGAAGGAGGAACACAATGGCGATTGGAGCAGAGACCAATGTCAAGTGGGTAGATGGCCTGCGTGGTCTCGCATCCGTACTCGTCGTCATCACACACATATACCGACAATTCGATGACCCAGTCTTCGATGCCTCGATGGGCGAGAACAGGCCCATGCGCTGGGACCAGTGGCCTTTCATGTCGTTTGCGGGTCGCGGCCGCATTGGCGTCACAATCTTCGCCTTCGTCACAGGCTACGTGTGCGCGTTGAAGCCCATCAAGCTGTTCCGCGCCGGCAACCAGGAAGCCGCCTTTACCTCGATCAGCAAGTCGGCTGTGCGCCGGTTCCCGCGCCTCATGCTCCCAGCTGCGGCTGCGACAGTGGTGGCGTGGGTGCTTGCAGAGCTCGGGATGTACACGGTACTGAAACATTCGGATAACTATTGGCTTGCTGGGTTGGCGCACGAGCGGGTGGGCACCTTCACCGGGGCGATTTACGAGCTCGGGTGGCAGATTTGCAAGACGTGGGTCAGGCGGGAGAACAACTACGATAACAATCAGTGGACCATGTTGGAGCTGCTGCAGGAGAGTTATAAGATCTATATCTTTTTGTTTGCAGTAGCTTATTTGAAGCCGAAGTGGAGGATGGCGTCGGCGCTGCTGATGATGCTTTATGAGTGGGTTACGAAAGAAGGTGAGTTGGCGCTCTTTTCATATCAACTCATACTAGAAGACCCTCGTAGTGCCGGGAATTGCTAACAAACACACTCAGCCGTCTTCGAACTCCTAGGCTTCTACGGTGTCTTTATAGCCGAAGTCCAGGTCCAGCCCTCAACCGCCGCCTTCATCGAAGCGCACCACCTCGCCTGCCACCTCATCGCCGCCGCCCTCATGTTCGTTGGCCTCTACGTAGGCTCCTATCCCGAGCGCCACTGGGAATGGGCCGAATGGTCGCGTAATCTGCACGATTTCGAAGCCAAGATCCTGCCCGACGACCCCGACTTCCCGCGCTTCTCCACTGGCATCGGCCTCACGCTCATCGTCACCGCTATCATTATCGTGCCGCGGCTACAAAAGCTACTTAGCAGCAAGTATCTGTTGTGGCTGGGAAGGCACAGTTTCGCCGTGTACTTGTTGCATATGCAGGTTTTTAAGACGGTGTGGACGTGGTCGCTGTATGGGATTAGCATTAAGCCGGATCATTTGAATGATAAGGGGGAGTTGGAGATTACGCGGTTGGTGTATCCTGGGCATACGTGGATGTTTGTTACCATGGTGCCGGTGCTCCTGCTGACGTACACGTGTGCGTACTATTGGGCGCTGTATGTGGATCCGTACTGTGAGCGGTTGGTGAACAAGTTGATGGAGTATGTAAAACTGGATACGTCGAAAGAGCAGACCTCATACTTGCCTTTACGGCCCGCATAGGCGGCTTTCTGTTACGCAGCGGTTGGAGATTGCAAGTCAAGAAGAATCTTTTGGGGAATGTTGTGTACGCTGCATTCTTACAGCATCGCGTTTGCGTTTGAGCATTTGCATTTGCATCTGTATATTGCCCCACGGCAGTGGTGGCACGGGTCTTGAGAGCCCGTTGGTTTTGGTGTCTGGGGGTCTTTGTGGAGGACGAGATAGATTGCAGCAATGATACCCACTCTTCTATGTCCAATTCCTAGCAGGATTCCTCATGAATTGACAGAGACCAGGACCTAGGAAAATTAGACTCGTACGGCTTTGATAAAGTGATTGGTTCATTGCAATCGTGGTATCGTACAAGAAAGTAGTAAACCAAGCGATGCTCTCTTTCAAGCCATCATCACTACCGCTATGTGAAGCCAGCCATCCAAGTAGGAAGTTGCCCGTATCAGCTCTTCTACGTTGGCGCCCAAAGGCAAAACGGCACCATGGAGCACAGCCTGAGCGAGGAGTGGACTTCTTCTGCTGGGAAAGAGGGTCGGGATTATTTGGTTGAGTGCAGTCCCGATGGTCTGCGGTTGACCTGACGCAAGTCAGTCAAACAGTGTCACTTTGAGTATAAGTTTGGGACTCACGAGATGTTAGCGAAGGAGTGATCAGTGACTGTACTACTCGCAATGAGCCTGGTGGAATGCCCTTCTCTTCCTTCTTGGGCTTGTCCGCCGTGTCTGCATCTCGTGGGTTACTGATCTGTTCGGCTTTCACAGCCGGCGTGGCATCAGGCGAAGCCGCGTGTGGGAGATAGAGCCGGACAGGCAAATGCCGCAGATTTGCGCCTTGGGGATTTAACAGCTTCTGGTTGATGGAGTTGAAGAGGGAGAAATTGTGCTGCTTGACAGACTCCCACAATTGCGTAGAGTCTTCTTTGCTGAGAAACATGACGGTCTTGCCGGTTCCTGTGCGGAGGTAGTCCGCCTGATATCTGTCAGTGCTGAGGAGGGGGTTTGGGTCCCGGTAGGGATTCAGGTACCTCCTTGACACTGTGAATGTATAGATCATGAAGGTGTTTGCCTTCCGTGTCGAGCTTGACCAGTTGGTCCATAGGATAGTCGGAGAAGTGCACCGTCAACCTCCATGGCAACGGCTTTGGCTCGTCATTTCCCGTCTGTTGTTCCTGCTTTCCACTAGCATCCTCAGGATAGGCCGGCTCAGCCCCGGAGTACAAGTCGTAAAGTAACCCCAGCGGGTAGTGCCATCTCAGCGGCACGCCTTCATACTCCAACCATGCGTCTGCCGGTGATACCTCGGGAAAGATCAAACTGCTCTCAAAGAAACCATGCAACTTGTGAATCAACAAGCCTAAATAGGAAAGCCGCGGAAACTGAATCTGAACATGCCACGTATCAGTATATTTGTGAATGTGAATGCTAGGCGCCAACTTGGAGCACTTACCAAGTACGGATCCGACGTATCGTATGTCCTGCAGTCGCCCTTGTGCAACCGGATCTCGAGCGGAACAGAGCCATTCCAGACGGTCTGGCGCAGTCTGCTCGTGACGTCGCGAGCAGCGCTCATGGGCTCGGCGGGTTGGATAAAGTTGGATGCAGGTTGACGGGTCTGGAAAGAGTATATGGCGGGGTGTCTAGGCTAACGGCGGGGTTGAAGCTTGGGCGTAGGCGCGTGGTGTACCTAGGTACGTGTGTGGGGAACCTTGTCCGTGTCCATCGCGTCTCTATAGAAACGGTCAGCGCCGGGTCGAAGTATTGTTGCGTGATTCACTGGCGAGTCTCTTTCCTTCATCACCCACGGCCAGTGCAGGGTGCCCGATGCAAATGGTCGCTCTTACCTCGCAGACTTGGACAATGGATGTCCCCCTGATGAATCGAAAACGATCGCGACTCGCATTGGACGACGACGACGAGGAACAGCGGACACCCGAACCTTCACCCGCGCTTTCGACGTTTAGCGATACATTAAAGAAGACGCGGACGCAGAGCGACTTGGAGGACCTGGACATGGTACGGCCGGAGGATGCGTGGAGCGTGGATGTAGACGGCATACTGGCTTCGAATGCACTGGCGACGCCGCCGGGGAGCAGCTTGCAGGCGCACAACAACGTGGGCAAGTACAGGAGCGATGAGTCGATAATAGTGCTGTGTGTGCAAGGTAATGTGCAGCTGCATTACGACCTCTTGTGGTAAGTCGTAGCCTAGGATTCCCAAGGTTCAGAGTTGATCCCTACGTGCAGCTCATCATTACCGGACCTCTACGCCATATCACCCGCGTTGCAAGCTCTCGTCCTTTGCCGCGATCCATCTGCGCATATCCCCTCCGAATCTGCGCCATTTTCGCTTCCCTTGATACAAGCCGTGGGGCCGAATTACAACCACTTTGTGCGATTGGGGCTGTTGCACCCGCTGGGCGGAGGCGAGCACCCGCTAGATGCTCTGGTAGTGATTGATACCAGCGGGAGGCGAAGGCTGGTCCTTCCGTTCGGCTGGGGCGCTGGCAAACATGCTGGAACACCCGCGGGGCGGATAGTGCAGACCCGACTGATGGACCTGTTGCACACCTGTATCAGCATGCTGGCGCGGGAGTGAGGACAACAAAGGTCGAAAACAAATGAGGCATCAACCATCACAGCGAAGCAATGTGCAGGAGCAGGTTTCAATGATTAATTAATATCATCATGAGCGTTAACTCTTTCAGGGAGCGCCGTCCTCTGAATCCATTCATGCAAGTTGTACCCAACGCCGGTCCTGCCAGCCGCTTAACCAAAGGTGGTCGGCTTGTCCTTGACGGGCATATCGCTTCCAGCGACGTTCTTGTACTGTCCGCGGATGAAGTCGCTAATCTGCTCGTCCTTGGCCTGCTCGACGGCAGACTGTCTTGTTGTCAGCAACGGCACAGCGCTTCCCTCGGAGCATGACGACATACCTCGTTGTCTTGGGCACCCGCTCCCAAGAACTTCTCTTGGACGTAGTCGACACCTGTTTATTGTCAACACAGCTGAAACGGACGCTTGGCAGCTGAAACGGAGCTTGATACGTACCCTTGTCTAGGTAGTCTTCGTTCTTCTCGCTCGCCTGGCCACCGCCAGCAGCTTCGTTGACCTTGTTTCCGAGGCCGCTCAGGAAGCCGCCGCCCTCCTTCTGCTCGCCAGAGCTGGAGCCTTGCTGCTGCTGGCCCTCGGAGGGCTTCTGCTCGGCGCTGCCAGTGAACTTGTTGACGAAATCCATGTCGTTTGTTATGTTGGTGGAGAAGTAGGTGAGGTGTGAGTTGAAGGAGTCGATGTGAGGAGGGGGATGAATTGGAGCTGGGGCTGGGAGAAGCAAGTATTTATGTCGGAGCGTAGTCCGCGGCTTGTAGAGGGCTTGACGCAGTGGTTGGTGCCGTCCCTGATTGCCTGCCTCTACCCCACCCCCCGACGCGTCGACGTCATTCTAGACCCCGCCATGGGCCCTGGACCCGAAAAAGCAAGCGCGACACGTGAGCTCAACATCCCACGTCTCCATCCCTCCGACACGGCGTTGGCGACGAATGCGTTTGGCTTCTCCCTACGCTCCTTAGTTCCCTGTTTGTATTCTGTAACACCATGATACCCATCACGATAATCACTGGCTTCCTTGGGTCTGGAAAGACCAGTAAGACGGCATTCTTCCCCGCAACTTGGGATTTTCTAACGCGCTCAGCCCTCATCCTCAATTTGATCCCTCAGCTGCCCAAGACCTACAGGCTCGCTCTGTTGAAAAACGAATATGGTGACGTTGCCGTCGACTCGCAACTCGCCTCCTCCAGCGCTATCTCGGGCGTCCAAGAGCTCCTCAATGGCTGCATCTGCTGCAACTTGGTCGGCCAACTGTCCGAAGCTCTTGAAACTCTTGCAAGAGATATCATCCCCGATCGTATCGTAATCGAGACCTCCGGCTCCGCCTTCCCCGCCACACTCGCCATGGAGGTCAATCGCCTTGCCCGAGACACCAGCAAATACGTGCTTGACGGCGTCATGTCGGTTATAGATGTAGAGAATTGGAAGGGCTACGAGGACACATCGTACACGGCAAAGGTACAGGCGAAGTACACAGACCTGATTGTATTGAACAAGTGGGAGCTGGTGAGCGAGAGGAGGTTAGAAGACGTGGAAGATGCAATTCTGGCACTAGAGATCGATCCGCCAACACCAAGAACGAAGAGCGACAAGGGCTGGGTGGATAAGGATATCATATTCGGCCTGGATGCGAAGCTTGCGAAAGGCATTGGGACGCACTCGCAACATCACCACGACCACGAACATTCGACCGAGGTAGAAGTGTTGAGCGTCACGCTGACGAGCAACGGAGCGAAGAAGGGCGTCGATGTGAATAAGCTAAACAAGTTACTGGAAGAACCCACAAGGGACTGCATATACCGGATCAAGGGCGTTTTGTACTCATCGAGCCCACCGAAATCGTCAGACAACAACAGCAGCAAAGAACCGGAATTAGAAGTGAATGGTGGCCGAGCAAGATACATCCTAAACTGGGCCTTCGGACGGTGGATGTTTACACAAGTTCCTCCACCATCGGCTACACCGACGCCATTAGCATCAGGAACCGCAACGCCCGTAAGCTCCGGACAAACGACACCGCTGCCTCCAGGCGAAGAGCCCGAACTTCGGTTGACTGTGATGACTGCGAGATACGAGTCCAACCAGTTCCAAAAGCTCATAGAGTCGGGTGGATTCGTTGCGCTTGAGGATGGAGGAGAGGGGCAATTGACTGTCAAGAGGGTACAATGAGTTCCCTCGGCGATGGCGAGAAGGGCCTACCTGGGGCCATGACATCTTTCTGAGCAAGTCAAGTCTACGACGGGGCATGCACCCAATGCTCCTCCCGGTAGGTTCATCTCTACCCTATACTTGTCAATCAAGAAATCAACACGATAATGCGCGGGACGTCGAGCTATATAGCCGACAGCAAGCATTTCGGCAAGGCCTCTCTCAACTTTGCTATTGAGATCTCTGCATCCTGCTCGACACCAGTACCCAACACACACGTAGTTTTATGGAAAACAAAACAGCCGAATTGCGCAGCCCGATGCTTATCGCGGGTCCCGCGACCCGATTTCCCCCGAAGGCCTATACTGTAGACAACACGGTTCAAGCGAAAGCCGGCGTAGTGTGACGAACAACAATTTGACCCTTGTCTAGCTAACTTCGATGCATTGTTTGCAACCTTTCTTCTACTGTCATCCTGGCTACAATGTCCGCCGCCTCAAAGCACCCGATCGTCTCGTCCCGCTCAGTTCCTAGTCCACTCCATGATGCTGGAGAGGAGGGGGCTGGGTGAAACTGAAGAAAGGCGTTTGTGGCTGAGTACTTCATTGGCATAAAACCTGCCTTTTGATGTGGTTATCGGGATGGAATTATGAGGCTGATTATGACAAAAAGAACCCGTCTCTAGGAGCAATTCGCTCTCTGTTGATCGATTTGCTGCAGCGTCCGCGGCAAGTCCTGGCTTCTTGCCTTCTGCATCGCCAGAGTCGGTGATTCGTAGCAGTTTATTTGTTTCTTTTCTCTTCTCGCTGTGTATGTATCTTCCTTTCGAGGTCTTCTCTTTTCTACGCAGGATCCATCCGCTAATGCCACCTCCTTCCGCTTCTCGCTCCACGTTTCCCGACTCTTTCCTCAATCTTCTCTCGAGGCCGCCGTTTCTTCGACATGCAGACCATAGCCCTCCTGATACCAACTCCAAATATTAAGTCCAATCTTAGTCCCACTCGTCACCGGCAACCCTGCATGCCAGCTCTCCTCGTAACCCGTTCCATCACCCCTCATATTCTCCCAAAAGACCGCGTTTCCCTTGATAGGCTTGAAGGTCACACCCATCCCGTCTTCCTCCTCACCCCTCTTTTCCTCACCCTCCTCCGCACACTCAACAAACCGACACCACCTCCCATCCACCCTCTCTAACCGCGGAAACCTCGTTCCACCACCCTCGCATTCATCCCCTAGCCACACCATAAAGCTGCTGACTCGACCCGCGTCCCTCGTCGCAGTGCTCCAGTCATAATGGTACGCGTAATGTCCACCGGGCCCGTACTTCTGCGCCCATAGCTTTTCGATGAAGACGTAGGGGCGCCATCCCTGGAAGGCACGGGCACGCTCTTCAATGCATTGGACCAGGGGCGTGCGAGGCACGGCCGCTTTTTCCGAGAGCCGGACGGTGGGGTCGAGGCGTTCTTGTCCGGAGGTCCATACGGTTGAAGGTGTGAAGTGTGGCTCGCTGGAGGGGTGATATAAGTATGGGCCTTCTTTGAGGACTTGTAGGGAAAGGGAGTAAAGGGTACAAGGCACTGGGACCCAAGGACTAGCCATTATATCTTTTCAAAACATGCAAAGAACAAGGAGACTCACCTCACACTGACAACCTCATCCGCCTCCCCGTCGCCCAAAAACCCCTCAATATACACAACCAACGGCTCCCTCCTCAACACATGCACGCCCCTATAATTCACCCCATACTCCGCACACGACAAATTACGCTCCGGGGCAATCAGACTGTCCAACTTCTCCTTGGAAACCTGTATCCCCTTTCCGAATCCATCTCTTGCTCTTCTCCTCGCACTATCACCCTCACCAGTGAAAATGGAGATGAAAGGCGCACCCGCAAGCACATACCCAATCACCGCGATGAGCACATACTGAACCAACGTACCTAGTGAAAAAGACTGACCCGCCATATCTAGTCTATGTCTATACGTACTGTTCTAAGCTCTACATGCACAAAACGTCTATATGCACGAAAACAGCACACCGCAAACCTAAATTCAAGCCAAACACAGTAACACAACTCGCGACAATCACAAGACTTGCGACCGAATAACAACAGTTGAAAAATCCAGTAGAGAAAGGAGAAAAACAAAGGCGGCAACATCGTCACATTTGAATCGGGACGCATCGGGGGTCGCCTGTAGCAGGATTCGAGGTCCATGCACGCCCAGACAAAGAGATGCGGCAAATGCCCCTGAGCCAATTTTAAAAACCGGACCCCACGACTAGGGTAGTGTGCCTGAATCGTGCCTGGCCCAGAATCCAGAACAATGAAGCTTATTCCGTGCCCCTCTCGTTCCGTAGGAGTTATGGCAAGCAGCCGATCAGTTACCATACTAGTGGAGCAAGGTGATTTCACGCATCGTCCTCGCGGTCAAAGCCAAAGTAATTCCATTCGCAAGAACGCCATGACTACACATCTATTAACGCCGTCCTTCGCATGACCATCGAACAGCGGAGAAGAAAAGAAACGAAAAAACTCCTTTCATAACGCATAATCATTAGCAGCCCTGGGAATATAATCCAGTCGCATACGCACGCAAGCACGCAAACCCGCTCCCCACCCACTATCTCTTCCATAACGCGAATGAGAGGAGTGGGGTCAAGAAATGAAACACCGACCGGGAGTCCCAGAATAACAAAGCCTTCATAAGCCCACTACCGTCAAGAGATGAGAGGAAATCTAGCTCCCCGCGTACACGTCTAGCGAGAAAAAAGAGACCTCCTCGATAAAGTGAAGAATTTCGTATAGAATTATCGTGCTTTGTCGTCTTCATTGTTGATCCCCTGAGCCTGCATTGATGCTTGACCAGAACGGAGTCCGAGTTCAATAGATGACCCATTTCGGGCGAACCCTTCGTTCAACCACCAGCCGTCCAAAATTGTGCCCGCCATTTCGTCGCCACCGTATGTATGGAATCGACGTGATTGCGTTCGTCCCCATGCCCGCTTATTGTCTCGTCGGTTGCCGTTCATGCTGCTGTGCCACTTCTCGTGCGTAGAATTCGACCAGCATGGTCCCATATGCCTCCATCTCTTCTAGCGGTACCGCGAGTCGAAAGTCGTTCAATAGTAGGAATTGCAGCTCCAAGTGATTAAGCTCGACCAAAGGGAGGCCGCCAACCTGCACACATTAGTAAGACAAGCATTAGACGGTAGCATAGGTCTTCTCACCTTTGCATATCTGGAATTGGTATAGAACACATCAGAAAAGAATTTGCTCGCACACGTAACGCCGGCAATAACAAGACGATGAATGTTGAAGCTGTCAACTACGAAAAAGTGTGACAGATTATAGGGATCAGACTCTAGGTCCTGTTGAGGTGGAGAGGGTGGCTGCGTCCCCCGTGCGGGTGCTTCCGCAGGAGGCCCAAGGGAGCCAGACGGGGGAGGGGTGGCTGCTTGCACTGACGTGGAAGGAGTTTGCTCCGTGGCTTGGGTAGACGCTCCGGACGCTGCGTTTGCCTCAGCCTCGGCATTGACGCGGTCGAGCGACTGCTGATTCGCCTGGCGCAGACTGAGCATCGGTCCTGCGTTCACTCTTTCTGTCATCCTGTCAAAATACACCAACAGGCTCAGGAAAACCTCGTATGTGGTGGGGCAATATTTGTGTATCCGGCTTAGATAGCTGAGGATGGAAATGCTGGGAACATTCTTTCCATGAAATGCGAGAACGCTGGTCGTCTGTTGACTTAGCCCGGAGGTCCCCTCAGGAGGGGGAATTTGACGATGCAGGTGCTCGTGCTGGCGGTCGTTGGTAGTGGTGATCTTGGTTAAGAGCCCTGCTACCATTTCGATAATGTCCGACACAGGCATCTCGCTGATCTCATACTGTGGGCCGACATCGGCTGGGTCTCGCCGTTGCCGCCGTGATAAAGACCGCGTCTGAGAGAAAGCACTGGAGTCGTCGGTTGCGAGATCTTGGATGTGAGACAAGCTCTTCACCTTGATCCGCTGCGGCGATGCTGATGTCGAGTTCAACGGCGATCGCAACGCGTGGCTGGGTGACTCCTGTGTTGCGGAGAGGGATAGGGCGGAAGGCACCGGACGGGGATTCGCAAGCGTACCCGGTGTAGAGTCTGAACCTGTTGGCACCGGCTGCTCCGAGTGTGGTCGAAAGCGTGGGCTCGGGGGAGGTTGTCGCTGGGATGCAGTGCTGGCTTCGGACGGTGTCTGTTGTGATGGTTGTGCTGGCGTTGAGCTCGATGGTGGGGCTCCCGAGTCCGCCATGGGCACGTCTGCGGACGGCGCCACTATTCGAGGCAGCGGGTTCGCGTTGGCCTGTGGAGACGGCCGCACCGGCGTGTGGTGTACGGCAGGCGACTCCTGCGGCTGCTGATGGCCGCCGCCAAACATGGGGTTATGGAAGTGGTTCCCACCGAATTCGCTAACCAGAAGCGATCCCATACCGCGATAGTAGGCGCGCTCTGAGGTGTGCTAGTGCCAATAGCCAGGATACCGCTGTCTCGCGCACGCGTGCAGAAGCTCGCAGTCTCGAGGTCGTGAAGGACGCGCCGGCTGCGGTGGGTGTCGAGCTGCAGGGGGGTGCGAAGGGTGCAGCGTCGCAGACTGCAGCACACGCGATCCCGAAAGATGAGAGGGCCGCGGGGCGCTGCGGCGACGTCAAGGAGTGTGCGTCTGCTCTGGCGGGAGATGTCGGCCGTGGTGGATGGCGGGTCGCAGAGCTGCCCTGAGTCCGCGATAAGAGCGCGCCGGGCCCGGATGGGGCTCGCCTCAGTGATCGGCTTAACAAAAGTCGAAATGGAGCATGCCGCAGTCGCTGCTTGCCGTGGCCAAAGTGAATTGGACGGCGCAGCGTCGAGGTGGTTGGAGGAGGGAAAGCGGGCTGGCGGTGGTCTGGCGGTGGTCTGGCGGTGTTGAGGTGATGCGGCTTGTTTGAGGTCCGTGGGGAGTGGGCGGGCTTAGTTCGTCATAAGAAATGGCGGCGTCCGCGACCCTTGCTGATCCACCAGAAGGCGTCGATAAGTCGCGCGTGGCCGCTGTTCAGAGCACCTTGTCGACGGCGACACATGTATGCGGTACCGGTCTGGTCCGACGCTTCACTTTTGCTCTGCACTCTGCATCATCCCAGGCGGCGGCGGGCACTTGGGCAGCCGCTGTTGGCCATCCCATGTGAAGATCCAACTGGCAGATACGACAGCCAGGCGCGGCCATCTGGCCCCACGTCGGCTCCTTATTGGTCTATACAACGCTACCTCACCCTTGGCTGCCGAAATCCTTAGACCAAGGGAGTGCCAGCAAAATGACTACTTTAAGCTCTCAGGCGGGCGTGAGATCTACGAGCTTATTCACGCCGCGCCAATTGGTCGTGCCGACACCTTCTGCCTGTCGAGCCACCATTGTTGCTTTTCTGCACACCCTGCCGCCTGTATTTTACATGTCCGTCTCCCTGCATTCGCCGATCTACTGAGTGCCTGGCCCTTCGTAGTTCTGGTCGGGCAAATACAGGTGTCGCTGCGCACCCTGCGCCGTGAGCACCACCATGCGAATCACCCCACCCGAGCTGCCATCCCACTTGATCGCCTCCTGCAGAGCCCCCCTCACGAATTTGATTCCCTCAGCCTCCGTCATGTTCTCCCGCCAGTTTGCATCGCAGTACCCGTAGATGTATGTTGAGCCAGAGCCGCCGATTGCGTACGCTTGTTTATGCAGAGAGCCGCCGAGGGGGATCGAATACACCTGCCCACCATGCCTGTGGTCGTATCCAGCGATGATCATACCAGCACTGCTCTAGGTTAGCTTAGATCTCGAGAAGGTGGGGTCGGCTACGTACGAGAGCTGATCTTTGTTGGAGTAGCAGAGCTCCTGGAATATGGCCGCCGCCGTCTGCGTGGTCGGGGGTTCATCGTTTGTGATGCCGTACATTCCGAGGTGGTAGTGGACGATGTCTGCCACGGCCTGCGTGTCCGCCGCCGAGCCCGAGCGACAGCACCAGATGGTGTCGTGAACTTGTGTGAGCTTGTCCGTCACTCGGTTTGCGATATATGCCCCGGTAGTCGTTCTGCTATCCGCGCCTAATATCACACCGTCCTTGAAGTTGATTGCCATGCTGCGCCAAGTCAGAGGATGCGGTATGCGGTAAGGACGGTTGGGGTACAAACATAGACGTTCCAAGGCTGTAATTGCTGGTTAGCTCGCTGTTTATCAAAGGAAGTTTAAATACCATACTTGACCTCTCCCTTCTTTAGATGGTCCATGTCGACGTGGATCCCATCTGCGCAGTGTAAGCTCCGCGCTCGTCCAAAACACGACCGAGTTTACCTTCTGCCAGCATGCCGGTGACCATATTGGCGGATTGCTGTGTTCGGAAATTCAGAGATGTTGTTACCGAAGGTGTCTAGGTAGGGAGTGCGGGAGAGCGTCGGTGGTGATGATCGAGGTTGAGCTTGTCGTCGCGCCAGGCAATCGCAGCTTCGTAGGCGGCGGAGCTGGTCCAAGCTCCATGATCACGTGCTTATGTCAATTCACAACCAGGGTCTCAGCTTCACGATTTGTGTGTTATACCGCGAAATAGACCCCCTGAATCTTGGCTCTCGTGGTTTACTGTATTCCACCATTCATAATTCTCTCCAAGGTTTGTTGCGCTGTCCCTCTGCGGCAGGCGACTGGTGCCTCGGTTCCGCTCAACACGGAGCACCGTCCTCGCCTTCTCGTAACCCTACCGAGCTCCCACTCCCCGCTGTTCAACCTTCCGGTCTCTTTGTCCAGAGACTCTATTCTTCTGGCCATTCTATCGCTCGGTTCTATATCTCACGTACCCACATCCCTCACCCAGTTCATCTGCGGTTCGCCGCATTGTAGGCACTCATGGGGGCTCTTGATTCTTTCCTATCGTACCTCCGCATTCCGCTTATAGCATCCTCTGGTATCGCTGCTTTACTTAGTGGAGTCCTTTATTTCAAGCAAAAGTACACAAGCCCCCAGCAAAAACACCGGACCTCAGTCTTCTAATGGAAAGCAGTGAGATCATCTACGCGAGAAACTTCCCTCCCGACGCGCGAACCAACGTCCCCCGACCGGCCCAATTCGGCATAGCAGACTTCGAAGAACTATTTATTCCGACGCCCGATGGCGAGTCCCTGAGCGCCTTCTATATTCGAGCCAACAAGCAGCACGCACGGAATGCTACGCTCCTTATGTTTCATGGGAATGCTGGGAACATAGGATATCGGCTCCCCATAGCGAAGATCCTGGCAGAAGACCTCCGTTGCAATGTGCTGATGCTGCAGTATCGCGGCTATGGTCTATCGTCAGGCATTCCAAACGAAAAGGGCTTGATAATCGATGCGCAAACTGGTCTCGACTACATCAGACAACGCCATGAGCTACGAGGGACTCGCATAGTCTTGTATGGGCAGAGTCTGGGAGGAGCGGTCTCCATAAGTCTCGCCGCGAAGAACCAGAAGCAAGGCGACATCGCGGGCATAATCCTGGAGAACACGTTCACATCGATGCGCAAGATGATACCCGCGTGAGTCGGTTCGAGAGTTGTAGGATATGCGCTAATTCGCCAAGGGCCCTCCCACCAGCAAAATACCTAGCGTTCCTCTGCCATCAGGTATGGCCCAGCGACGAAGTGCTGCCCCAGATCACAAACGCCCCGATCCTATTCCTCAGCGGCCTGAGGGATGAGATTGTTCCGTAAGATTCTGTTATGCAAGTCGCTTGACCTCTACTGATCCGCTCCCATAGTCCGTCACACATGGCCAAGTTGTTCCAACTGTGTCGCTCAGAGCCAAAGGTATGGAGGGAGTTACCAAACGGGTCTCACAACGACACCGTGGCTGAACCGGGATACTTTTTATATATTGAGAGCTTCCTGTCGGACCACATTGCCAAATAGGCTGCTCCCAGATGTCCTGTCAACCACTCTGTTCATCCACATTGTTAACTTCGAGGAGGCCGAGAGCACCTGTTTACTCCACAGCCAGTCCACTGAGGACAGAGAGAACCGCTCATTGACGGGTAATGAACCTGTCCCAAATGTTACGAACAGCCACGACCTCTGGAAAACGCGGCCTGTGCAACTTTTGAAGGCTCATCTCAGGCGCTGTTTCGTTGATCAGGTCGTCCGCTCAGAGCAGAGCAAACAACACGTGGATGGGAAGGCGGCACTCTGTCGTCTAGTTGGGCGATTGTAGCTCTCGCTATTCGTAAAGCGCACCTAAACGGCACTTCACGCGGTGCGAAGGTGTTAGTCATCGCTATGGCATCCTGACTTCCGGGCGATACAAAATATTTCGAGGATTTCTGTAGGATACACCGTGTAAAACAATTATCACAAAACGTCAGTTTCACCATGGAGGACGTGCCGCACTTTTGTGCATATGCCTACGACGCTTCCTACCGCTTGACATGACGGCATATGCTAAAGTTAGATCACAAAGGGTCCAGATCTCGCAAAATGCCCGCATATGGCTGAGACGCGGGGTTGAGGGGATCGCCAGGGGGATCCGTGTGCCCCATGCCTCGTTCCTGATGCTCAGTGGATGTCAGCCTTAGCTTATCTTCCTGACGGCTGCGAAGCGAAAAGATCTCTGCGAATAACATTTCCGCTCCTATCAAACACGCTGGTGTTTTTGGCGTGGCAAACTGATTACGAGTCGGCTTTATCTGCACCGGTGTTCAGGACGGATGTCCCGGCCGCAAAGAAGCCGACGTCAACAATTGAAATTCCTCCTGTCTACCTAGAAGACCAGCAGTGTCTTTGGACAGTCATACTACGGACGGTCTCCACAGAGGACGACTGCCGTGCTTCCAAGCAACGTGCAGATTCGGGTTCATCGGATGGCAGGCTTGTCGTTGGACCCTGGGCCAGTTGACACGGACGCCGGCCTAGCGCCAACGCCACTCAATTACGTCGGTGGAGACGCTTCAAAGCTTGAACGGGCCCCTGCGACGGGAAAGGCCAGTCAAGCGATGCGTTTTGGGCTTCTCCCATGCGCTTTTCCCATGGTGGCGCATCGGAAATTCCACGGCCCTGTTTTTCGTCGGCGGCACTGCACGATTCATGCCAGCGCACCGCAGCACGCCCGCCCTCGATTCTGCCAGCCCGGCGTGCAAAGTCTGCTCGGGGCTTCGTGCGCCGGCAGCGGCAGCGCATGGGGGAGTGGAGGTCGCCTGCGATGACGCTGTCTTTCGTCTGCCCGTCCGAGACTGCGACCCACGAGGGATTGTGGCTGTGCTTCGGCCGCGCTGTCGATCCCAGGCGAAAGAACGTTTCGTTGCGTCGGTGGACACGCCGGTGGCAAAGGCGTTGGATGGCCGCCCATTGGTAGGCCGGTTTCTGCTCGAAAGCATGCGGGAACGGTCTAGGTACTGTCAAAGTGGGCGCCGAGCTAGTGCCCAGATTGCTTTGATTACCGCGGACTGAGTTTTTGACACCGTCTGCGCCAATTACGGCGGATAATGGCAGTCGGTCGCGCCCGGTCCCAAGCTGTGGCGTGGGCCGGCATGTCGGTTCTCAGACGGGTACCGCATCCCCACCTCCCATCACCTCCCAAATCTGCCCAAGCCCGCGGTCTGGTGTATCGTGCAAGCCACTACTGCATAGACATGTCCCCGTTGCCTCAGGAGATACTAAGCCGCAGGTGCTGTCGTTTCCGATCTCTAGCATGCGACCCAGCGCCATGTCAAATCCGTGCCCTCTGGGATAGCGGCCATGCGGCGCCTTGCAGCAAATCCTCGGGGGCTTCTGCTAGACAATTACTTCATGACTTTTAACTAATCGGACTAATGCAACAAGGTCGCTCAATATTCCAGTGCAACCTTGAAACTCTTCAACGCATCCTCGTGCCGAATTTCGTCTTATTGTTCAAAGAATCCTGAAGCTTCTAGAATAGGACCTGGAGAAGTACACAGCATGCACAGTTCGCGCTGCTCCTTCGACTTATCCTTGTTCTTTCCTGCAGGGTACAACTAGGGCGAAACGGGTCCCCCAAGCTTCGCAGCGTAGTCTGCGATCAGCGCTGTCGGCCCAGGGCCTAGAAACGAGCGCTGCATTCGCCACACCTCTACCGGAGCTCCTACCAACGCTCCCACCCGAATTCTTTGTCATCTAGACTATCCTGATTCTCGTTTTGAATGTTTCGACATCAGCCCCAATTTCCCGCCTTGCTCGTACTTCTGGAGATCGTTTCGCCTCCAGAGCATCGGTTCAGTTCCTCCCTGTCGCTCCACAGCCATTTCAACAGCCACAGCCTTAGGTCCCGGGGCCAATCAGACGTCAAGCAGCCACTGGAGCGAGAGGCAATTGAGGCAGAAGGCTTGTAAAATCCTAGTGCGGCATTCCCGTCTACAGTGGGTCGCTCGGCGAACCCTGTGTGAGCTTCCTTCGCCTCTAACCTTTGGCCCACGCGCACGCTTTACCCTTCTCATCATCGCTGCCGTTGCGCCCTGAAGTCTCATAAGTCGTCGACAGAGCATTTAGGCCACCTGACTGGCCACGAATTTCTGACCATCATCTTCGTTCCGCTCCAAGCGAGCACTCTTGTCCAGGTGTACATGAACCGACGCAGTTAATCTTCCCCCATCGGGCTCCGACTCTTGTACGCTTCTTTTTTTACACTTTTCCCACCCTCGTCGTCCCATCCCATTGGTATCTACCAAATACATCGCCTACTTGGAGGATTATCCCCTCGGTGCTCTCTTGTTCCGGCTCGCCACTTGACTTATTACACCTCTTGATATAGGAATAGGAATAGGTACGTTGGACATCTCAATATCCCTATCGCATTAGATTGTTTAACACCTGGTCGCTTTGTAATTCGCTTTCTCCACTCACTGGTTCCCCTTAAACATGGACTGACATGGCATTCGTTTGGGTACAGCAGTGGATTGCACTTCCTGTCATAGTCGAGGAACAAATGGGGGACATGCCTCACGGATCCGGCCCCCAGGCTTTAGGCATCACGGCAACTGGTCTTGCCCAGGATGAACACCAAGGCACCCCCAACCCGACTCTCAACCTGAAATCCCCCAGCAACAACACCCCTTTCTACTCTCAGCTCAGCGCGATTCCGCAGACTCAACCGCGTCCCGACCTTCGTTCTCCTGCGCACCCACAGAGTCCGCACTACCCGACACAAGACCATGGGGCGTCTTCCATGAACATGGGCGTCATGGCGGGCGCTCTCCCCGACTTCGCCTCCGTTAACGTGGCTCAAGGGAACCCTGCGATGCTGCAGCACGACCAGCGCCAATTGTCCGGCGCATCAACCTCTGCTCTTGTCTATCAGCTGCAGCAGAATCTCCAAATCCCCGGTCCCACGTCTGGATCACTTCCTTCGCACTACGGAGCTGGGTTCAACGCCAGCCAATTCCAGCAGAACTTCGCACCACAGCAAGGCTCGCAGCATCCGAACTACGCTCAGTTCCCCACCGGCCATCAACGCGTCGCAGGCCCGGGTCCGATGCAAACGCCCTACCAAAGCTTCCCGCAACACTCGCAGTTTCTATACTACCCGGGGCCGTATGGACCTCAGGCGCAGTATTCCCAAGGCTTCCCTGGGCAGAATAATCAAGGGCAGGCAGTGTATGGCAGACGACAGAGCGTAGAGATGCCCCAGCAAGAGGGCGGCTTCACTATAAATCGCATGGTTTCTAGCAGCATGCAAGACCCAGGTGCGGTTGGGCCCATGTTCGGCGGGCCGTTTGTACAAGCTCCAGGTGAGTTTCTAGACACGGCATCAAACAGGTCTGACCCGCCACTAACTACCACATGTCTAGGCTATCAGCATCCAGGACCTGCCAGTTCTATCCCTCGAGGACCACCACGAAAGCCAAAGCAGTCGGGCCATGCCCTTTGGGTTGGAAATCTTCCTCCCGGTACAACCGTCGTAGCGCTGAAGGATCACTTTTCGCGCGACGCCACAAAAGACATTGAGAGTTTGTTCCTCATCTCGAAGAGCAATTGCGCCTTTGTCAACTATCGAACTGAGGCGTCGTGCACTGCCGCCATGCACAGATTCCACGACTCTCGCTTCAATGGCGTCCGATTGGTGTGCCGACTGCGTCGCAGTTCGGCTCCTGCCTCCGGTATACCCACAGGGCCGTCCGCTATGGTTGGCTCGCAAACAGCTAGCGGTTCTCCTCCACGGTCGCCCGAAGTAGATGTGGAAGGTGCTCAAGTGGAAGGCGAGGCCGCCGTCGGAAAGAGCAGCGAAGAAGTCAGAGAGGCCTCGACCTCCTCGGAGAAGTACTTCATTGTCAAGAGTCTCACACTGCAGGATCTCGAACTCAGCGTCCGCAATGGCATCTGGGCCACCCAGTCGCACAACGAGGAGGCACTGAACAAAGCATTCGAGGTACGGGCCGACACTAAACTCCTGTTGCCACCGCGCTAATTGTCTTTAGACGGCCGAGAATGTCTATCTTATTTTCTCCGCAAACAAGTCCGGCGAATACTTCGGTTACGCTCGTATGGCGTCACGAATCCTCGAAGATGCCACCCAGCTCATGGGCTCAGCTCCCAAGCCCGAACCCAACATCGACGCGACGGACGTGCCAAAGTCGATCCCAACGCCCGCAACCGAATTTGCCCCCAAGGGCCGGATCATCGATGATTCGGCGCGTGGCACGATATTCTGGGAGGCCGAGCTGACCGAATCCGAGAGCGAAGAAGAACAGGGCGAGAAAGAGGATCCAACACCACAGCAGCAGCAGGTGGATGTCCAAGGTGGAGAAGCATCTGGGGTGGCGCAGAGTTGGGGAAAGCCGTTCAAGATTGAGTGGATTTCCACCAACCGTCTACCGTTTTACCGAACGCGCGGGCTTCGCAACCCTTGGAACGCGAATCGCGAAGTCAAGATTGCGAGGGACGGCACTGAGCTGGAGCCTAGTGTCGGAGAGCGCCTGCTCCAGATGTTCCACCGCCTTGGGCCTTCTAGCTCGGCGGCAGCGCCCATGATGCAGCCTCAGATGCGACAGTATTGAACTGGCATGGCCACTCTGGGATGGCTTTGCGTGATGGCTTCGGGGAGGGCCATGGTGATAATGTATGTAGAAGGGAGGTGGGAGATGGGCATACCTGCCGGGCAGGCTACGTTCACAGCGTGTCGAAAGAACGATTGTCGACGAAGCAACGATTTCTGAAAGAATGTAACGAGATGAAGAACGTGCACGAACCAGGGATGGGCATTTTCGATGACGAAAGTTGAGTAATCTAGTCCTTTTGGTCCTTTTCGCATTGCAAGTCGGTTTTTGTCTTCTGTTCGCTGGCAATGTAATATTCTCTTTTGTTGCACGGAGGTATTGAACTTGCGTGTGTGGTAATGTTAACCGCATAGCTAGTTCACTTGAATTCGCATCTGATCTACTTTTCACTGTTTCACCATCTCCCACACTTTGCTTTCTGCGCGCCATCGGATGCGCACTTGTTCGCCAAGGCGAAGATTTCTCAACGGGTCGCTATGGGACTTTGCTCCCAGGCTGCACAAACAAAGTACACAGTGCAGACACTAGATGCCGGTTTCCTAGGTGCTATAAAGCTCCACACCCCGAGCCATACCTGGGCACTTCAGCGAGCATTCGCAGTGGTGCCGCGAGCGGGATAGGATGGCATTCGCAGCCGCTGAATACGGCAAACAGACGCAATTCCCATGCCGGGCTGCATCAATGGGCTGACGTGACGGTGGCACCCCTTTTAGTTCCGCCCGTACTAACCTTGGACGAGAGGGAGATGTGCATACCAAGTCTAAACTCAGGAGCTACACATCCATCACGTGGCCCCTTGCCCTCAAACTCAACCGCCCAGTGGTCGCTTCAAGCTTTGGGACCAATTTCCCGCGTCCCGTATTGCGTCGTGTCGTGTGAATTAGTTCCGGTTCGCGTTCGCACTTGCGCAAAGTGCAGTCATCCCAACGTGTGCAATGATCGACAAACAAAAAGTCGGAGGCCACAAAGACCTCGACCGTCGCGTTTTTACTCCCAACTGCCTATCTCCCCGTCGGAAGCGGTGCGTCCCGAAACTCGGACGCTTTTCTGCACAGCCTTCGCTTCCCTCTCGGTCGTTCTGGCGAATTGCAGGACACAGTCATACGTCCATCATCAGAGGTGCTAGTTGTCCGCGTTCGCGCACGGCCGCGAGAGTTCCAGAACGCGGCAGGGGCTCGACTCAGCCATCATGCGATTCTGCAGTTTTGCCCATGATGGACCGTGCATAGGCTGTGGCGGTGCACGCTTGGTCGGTTCAGAGATAGGGTGAGGGGGTGGCATGGGCGTTGGGACGTGACATGGGTTTTGGGCTGCTGTAGAAGCGAGGGAGCGGTGAGTTTGTGTGACGTGGATGGATGTGGGTCTCTGTAGAGAGAGGCACGTATCGTATAACTAACCGTTTACGAGTTTTGAAAAAGAAGAGTCACGTCTCAGTGGCACGATGGCTCTCCTCGGAGAGACGATCGAGATCGTTGTACAAGCAAGGCTGGAAAGAGCTATATCTGCTCTACTATAGGTAAGGTGTATAACTTGGAAGCGGGTGGCGGGTATACAGTACAATTGTTGGTTCGACAACAACCGATCCCTACCTGAAAGTCCCGGCCCGTGTGTTGGGGAAGCTCGGGCCTGGATGGACTTGCGCAATTCATATACGCGCTTCGGCGTCTCCGGACCTGCACTAAGCCTGTTGTTGGAAAGGGGCCTTCGTTTGCGAATACGGCGACGCACTTTCTGCATATTGTATTCGATGTCGTTTTACCATTGGGGTTCAGAATACTATAACTATCTCCTACGATCATCCTGGTAGTTTAATTGCTATAGGATCGGCGAGACCAAATTATGCTTCTCTCCTCGGTGTGCTCTCGTAACGAAAATTTGACAAGAACTTTGTAAAACCGCCACTATCCAGTCCTTCTCCAAGAGTCTTCAGAATCCGTCTGAACTCAACACACCCATGACTCGGAATAGCAGATGTAAGAACTAATCTCATCTTATACTATCGTCTTTCTACTTTCCTAACCCTAACTGCTGCGTCTATATCACAATCCTTCATTATCCTCATATCCAATCAATCGACCCCAACACACATACCAGCACCAGAATATACACATAGCAGTCCCCATTTCCTCATTCATCACTACCCTTGTTAACTCCCATCTCAACACGGCTCAGACATTGCGCCTCTTCTTCCTCATCCTCATTCTCTTTCCCTCCGCTTCCTCTTCTAATCTCTATAAATACGTTTCTATACGAGCTTTCACTCATGCTCCTTCTGACTGCGAGGCCACCTTGACCGTCTCCTTTGGGAACCCGTACCCGCTGCGCCCCCATTGGTTTGCTAACCTCGACATACTTGGGCATGACTCCAGGGATGCTTTGCGTTAATTCAACTATCCAAAACCATAAGCCAGACTTTGACTAGACCATGGTAGCATTTCCAAATAGCTATCCTCCGACCGCAAAGAACATCACTCCAAACTATCCTACGACCACAGTCCAACATCTGGCAGCCAGATCGTCCTCCCCGTTCCATCGGACCGTAGCCAAAAACAGCCGAGTCTCCAGCGTGCTGTCAAATGTCACCACGATACACAAAATGCTTCACGAGAGAAAGCGCACCACACAAGTAAGCGAAACGGCACTTTCTATATAACACCACCAGCGAGCCCATCTCAATCCGAACGGGGCCCTCGCGGATAGAAATATCTAGCGGTATCCAAAGGAGTCAGCCTAGCCCAAAAGCACACAATGCTTTTTTAGACACCATCCCGTCGCATCGCACCCATGATAGATATGTCAAAAACGCCGCCCAACCCTAATCAAGATGAGAAAGCATAGCAGCGAATGACTCGCAACTCCAAACACGCCCAAGACCGATTTCGAAACAGATAGCTCCTTCTTACAGGACGCGAGAATGATGAGGCTTCTCCATCGCCGTATGACGGACCAATTGCAGGTTTTTTTTTCCAACCTTACTGATCTTGGCCACTTTCTCCGTTCGTCGAGTGGTCCTCGGGCCCCGGAGACTCTTGCCACGGTTTCGGACCACCTACACTTCATCAGCGTCATATTCATGCTGGTTGCTCAACGTCTTTGGACCATCTTTCCGAATAGGAATCTTGATTCCTTGGCTCGCAAAGGCCTTGCTCAGCGGCGTGCTCTCAATCACGCCGGGGAATTTCTTGGCGGAGTAGACCTGGAAAGCGTCGGAAAAGCAGGTTGCCAGGACGGGAGCACGACCGGTGTTCAGGGAGTTGTTGTTGTGGCCGCTGCCGACGTCGACAAAGTTCATCTTCAGCCTGCAGATGTTAGGAGGGTGCGACAAAGCTGTACAGCGCTGACACGTACCTGAAAGAACCCTCAGTTCGTACTGACAGATCCTGGAGGACAAACCAGAAGCCGATCTTGCCCTCCGTATCTGTGAGCTTGAAAGCGTTCACCGTAAGGCTCCCAATGAGATTCCGCGTGAACATGCCTGTTGCTGAGGCCTGTGGTTGTGCTACAATGGGCATTGCCACGGGCGGGGGATAAGCATGCTGGTTGGGGTAAGGATAGGACGGTGCGGCTCCCTGGGGCGCATAGTAGTTCGAGGTAGCGCCATACGAAGCCTGAGGCAGCGGGCGGCCATAAGGGTCGTATGCGTTGGGCATCATACCTTGCATGTACATGGGCGGTGGTGGGATGCGTTCCGGCTGCGGAGGATACGAAGTGACAGTACTGCTGGAGATGGACACGGATGGCGCGCCACTGGAGTGCCGGACAAGGTTGACCTCGCGCATGCCTTCCGAGTCCCATAGATCGACGGTGAGAACGAAGAAGGTGCTGTCCACCTCGTTCGCGTCTACCTCGTTCCCCGTGGCGGCATCGCACACGATGAGCCGAATGCACGGCGGCGGCGTAATAGGCCGACGATCCTATCATTGGTCACAGTGTCAGCCTTACACCCATAGCGATGGGGCACCGAGGGCGTAGTCTTACCTTGTCGCCGAAGCCGCACATGCGCGCGCGAATCGGCTGCTGCTCAACGACGAGTCTGCGAGCACGGTCAGCGCTTATTTGGGGGGTCGTAGGAGCACACGGACTTGTATATTCGGCCGCCCTTGGTGCCTTTGTAGGGCTGGAGATGGTCAAGAGGGGGGTGATACTGGAGGCCTTGGGCCGACGCGGGCGGCAGGCGGCTCATGGTGGGAGCTTCGTGGGCTGCAACCGGGTATTGATTGTTCTGGCGCGAGTTCCTAGCGACGGGGGCACAAGATCAGCAGCAGCTCGTCCGGCGGCGAGTCAGAAGGAAGTGGTTGAAGTGTTTCGGACGGGAGCGGCGCGGTGTCGCGAGATATATGTACGGTGGGATGCAGCTCAAGTGTTCCGCAATTCTACGTACATGGCGGCGGGGGGTGTGCCAGCAGACGCCCGAGTGCGGCGGGCGAGGGAGCGCGGGTTGCGGTTGCGGTTGCGGGTGCAGTTCAGTTGCGGTGCGTGGGCGACGGCGGGTGGTTGTGGTTGTGGTCGCGGTGGAGAGAAGGGACGACACGTGCGAATTCGTCACGGTGAATATCGCATTGTCCTTGTACTGGGACGCTCGCTCAACAAAACCGCGCGACCAAGAGAAAGCGCGCTGCTGGGGCGCGTGTCACGGCGGAGCGAGGCGGTAGCTCGTCGCGGCGAGACGACGATGCGCGCACCGAGGGGAGGATCGAGGGGTCGGAGGGGTCAATGGTCAAAGGCCAACGGTTAATGGTCAACGGAGAGAGGAGCGCACGGCGGCAAGCTCCCAACGCGGACGGTCTGCGCTCTGTGCGCCTGGGCTGCCAGTGTCAAAGAGCTGCAAGCGCTGCGATACTCTGGCGTCGCTCGTAGCACTATAAGGGTCCCCGCGTCCTGGGGTCCTGGGGTCCTGGGGCAGGTGTACGGAGGTAGTGAGGGCTCTCGACGCGCAGCAGCTGCACTGCAGCGAGCTACGCAGTATCCGCAGCGGCTTGGGTCCCGCAGCTCGGGTTCCCCCCCATCCATCCATTGAAACCCTCAACTCTCCACACCGCGCCCGCCAGCATGTCTCGGGCCTGACCATTTAGCCACCTGCACGCCGCTGCAGCCCGCGCACTGCTTCCTCTGTGCAGCTCGTCGACGGCGCCACAGCAGCAGCTCGCCACCGCAACGATGCGCAGGGCCCGAGCGATGGCCGTTGGATCTGCCCGATTCCCAAGGAAAAGGCTCCTTCCGCTGTGTGATCCGACACGGCGGCTACTGTGCGTTAGTCCAAGCCTCTCGCCGTCGCCACGCCCACACGAAACACGCGCACAGCGTCATCTTGAATTGCTTCGCTAGGCACTGTTCTATCTAAAAACCTGCCCTGCAATCTGCACACAGTCACGGCCCAGAGTTTTCCAAGCCGGGCCTCGGGCGACGCTCGCTGTACCTCTTGCTGCCAATTCCTCGTCCTGCAGCTCATATTGCCTGAATGCCACTCTCCGGGATACCTCGCCCACTCCACTCTGCGTGCAGCCCCGATTAGGCAGTCGACATCTCTAGCTGCACACTGCATGCCCCTCCGCACTAGCCAAAATGAAACAACGTCTGCTTTTTGTTCTTGTTGCCTTTCTTCTTACCGCCACCACCTGCCTCCTCAGGTGCCAGCGCATTTGCAGCGCTGCTTGCACTCGCCCCCGCCCCGGACCATGCGTTATTGACGGGCGTATT
This sequence comes from Lentithecium fluviatile CBS 122367, assembly GCA_010405425.1. Lineage (NCBI taxonomy): Eukaryota > Fungi > Ascomycota > Dothideomycetes > Pleosporales > Lentitheciaceae > Lentithecium > Lentithecium fluviatile. The sequence goes on from MU005584.1 coordinate 771,001, forward strand.
ACGTCCGCTGTTATCCCTCCGCAACCCTGCGCCCGTGTAGCCCGGACTGAAGATGGTGCTCATAGGCTTCGGTGCTGCAGGTAGTGCTGGAAACGCATCGGCACTCGGCTGTTGCTTCGACGCCGCAGGCGTTGCGGCGCGGGAGGGCATGGGTGAGACGCGAGTGTTCGCGCTCGATGAGGATGTGGCCCACGGTGTCTGCCCAGGTTTCGCCCCTATGCGGCTGGATGACGCCGCTGGTAGCGGGGGAAACAGACCGTTCGACGACGTGCTACTCCAGCTTGCCTGCTTACTCACCGATGATCGTGACGACTGCGCCGTTGAGCTCTTCAGCTTCAACACCCTTGAGCCCCCGTGAGCCGCGAGTGCACCACTCAGCGACTGTTCAGTGGCCGAACCGGGAAGGGATGGGTAGTCCTCGTTGATCGCTTTCCAATCACTCCATGCCTTTAGGAGACCCTCGCGCTTAGGTTGTATCTCAAAGATGTCGGCCAGCTCCTTGATCAGCTTCCCAAGCTCGATAGAGCTTGTATCGAAGAGTGCGAAGAAACCTTCGATAAGCTGCGTGGCTGAAATTTTAGAGTTGCGATAGGCTGATATTTGCGTCCGGAATTCCTGTAGCTTTGCTTGGTCGTTGCGCAGCATGTTAGAGGCTCGCTCTGTGACTGCAGTGTGCCGCAACAGCCGCGCTTGGTCCTGAGGCGTCTGTGGGGTTGCGTTTGCAGATTGTGTAGTGAGACTTAGTCGATCAACACCGTTCGCAATGTTGGTGGCGGCTGTAATAGCGGGACGGGTTGCAGTCACTGTGGGTGGTTCTGCTGCGGATGGCGGCGCCCTCGCTGCGAAAGCTTCGGTCGGAGTGGGAGCCGATGTGAGCTGACCACTGAACGCTCGACCGGCAGCAGATGGTCCGCTCTGCAGTTCCCTCTGTCGCTGATATGCTAGCTCTGCCCTGCTCATGGGCTGGGCAGATGACGCTGGCAACGGCTCGGAGTTGGGATCTCGTCCCCGTCCTCGTCCTCTCCCCCCTTCCCGTCCGCGTCCGCGACCATCACGCCCCTGCTCATGCGATTCTCGGAACTGAAAGCCAGACATGTCTACCCTCCGAGCATCCCGCAGAGCGTCTTTCGTAAGCCCGTTTGGATGTACTTCCAGCTGATGTGCCTTGAGGTCCATTTCTGAGTCGAAGACAATGAATTTCTTTTCCAAGCACTCCCGGTCCGGACATAGGAAATGGTCTTTTCGGAAGTGAACTTCTAGAGAATCGTAGTTGACAAAGTACTGCTGGCTTCGGCCTCCCGCCTGGCGGTCACAGATGTGACATCGTTCATGCTTGTCTCGGCAATGTGTGAATAGCTCGTCGTCGCCGTAGAAGCGCTGTCGACAGAAGCCGCACTCGGGATGTCCCCTGAAACCGCTTTGATCGATCGCGCCCGGATTGTCGTCGCCAAATTTCTGATGCTTTCTTAGATCGGCGAATGTGAAAAGTTCGTGCTCATGCGTAAAGACTTTCTTGTTTCGCGTGCAAAGATCACTACATTTCAAATCAGCATGTTGTTCAGACACTAAAGGTGAGAGATCAGATCGGTGCAGGAGTCCCCTTGCCACCACAGATAAGGGAACGGATGTTACTAACCACATGACTTTGCCATGCGCCGTTTTGACATGTCGATGCAAGTCCGGCCAGCCCAGACAAGCAACATCGCATTCGCCATCCGGGCAATTGTATTGTAGCAACAAGCGCGTATCTTCAAATATCTCGGCATTCTCAAAGTGTATGCCTAAATTGTCGTCCGTTTTGAAGAAATCTGCAAGAGCGAAATCCTCGAAGTTTTTGCTCACATCATCTGTGAGTATTACATGATCCGACTCGGTCCTGCAATGCGCACACGTTTTCGTTTTGTAGAGCGCTCGTAACCGTAAGGAGCAAATATGGCAAGTTCGGTGGTTGCAGGGCGCGACCGCGGTGTGCTGGACTGGCGATGCGCAGATAAAGCACACCTCACCCTCCTCCGCATCGATGTCTGCCTCGGTTGTATCTGGCTTCGCAATCGTCGGTTGTCCTTCCTGCGCATCGACTATGGGCGCTTTTCCTTTATCCACCGCCCTCTCGTTTCGATCGCCTCTGTCGTGGTTGCTACGCCCCCGTCCCTGGCCAGATTGGAAGCCTCCTCTTCCGCGACCTCTTGAGTGGGCTTGCTCATTGCTGTCTGGTCCAAATTGTGCCCCTCCGCCTCGTCCTCTTCCTCGCCCTCTTCCTCCGCGCCGAGCTGGACTCGTTGGACCGGGGTTATCGTGCGCACCTTCGGCAGTAGAGGTGGCTGCGCTCGTAGCGGAGGCCATGCGGGGTATTGTAAAGTGTGTATTTGGGGTTATGTACAGGTAACAATGGATTGGGAAGATTGACGGTCGCTTCGACTCGGTTGCCTAGGTTGTGGTGAATTCTCAGGGCGTGGTCAGTCCCTGTGAGGCTATATGATGCATTCAAAGCGATGGGCTGTTGTTTGTAAGACAATATGACGCGGGCTCAGAGCGAATCAAAAGTAGCTTCCGGACCGTGCGCAAGCCATGCGTCACAGTTGTAGCCTCAACCGGCAGGCACAGTCATATAGTGACTCGGGAACGTGCACGTTCTAAGCGTGCTGGTGACTGGATTATAGGCGCCTGGTGATTCACGATGATTCATTTGCAGTGGCTTTGCTATCAGAAACGTGAAGGATTAGGCAGCTTCGAATTCAATCCGTGCTGGTCACATTGATCCCGCTGCGCCCCACCACTCTCCCACATGTCACTCAAATTCCGGTCCCTTCAACAATTGCTGATCGCCTTTTTCTCAGCACTTTCCTCGAGACTTCGGTGGGCTTGGGTTGATCAAAGCTCACGCAAGCCGCCCTCCTCGTCGTCGTACTCATCGCCGTAGTGTTCGCGTTTGAGGCTGTCCAGTTGCTCTTGATCTCCGCCAATCTGCCCCTTCAACCACCCCTCCATGCTGAGGATCTGATCAGTATACTTCTCGACCTCACCTCGGAACTGTTGCGTCTCGTTGCTCTTCTTCTCTATCTCCACCGGATCTTGTTCGCTGTATGCGGCTAGCTCCTGTCGAAGCTTCTCGAGTTCCTTAGTCAGGTCGGCGTGCTTAGTGATCAGCGTCTTGCGGTCCATGCCTACGTGAGTTAGCCAGAAGATATAGATGTGACCGTAGTGGCGCACCAGTGTCCGTGAGTGAGTCTTCATCCTCTCCACGCGCCGCTCCCGCCTCATCTACCTTCGCTTGCAGCTCCATCACCGTCGCATTGGCCTTGTTAAATTCCTCTCGAGCCTTCTCAAGTGCGGTCTCCTTCGTCTTCTTCTCGTCGCTCGGGAAGCTCCAGTACCAGTTGCCGCTGCCTATCTTCTCAACCCGGATCTTGTTCTCGTCCGAGAGTGCCTGCAGATAGTCCTTGACCTGCATGCCATTGATCGACGCGACTTGCGGTATAGCCTTCTCGAGGTCCTTGATGCTGTGCGCGACGGCCGTCTTATGGAACCATGCGAGAATGGTGACGAGCTTTGCCGCGTTTGCGGTGATCTTGGGTGCCTTTGCTCGTGTTAGCAGAGCAGAGTCCAAAGGGGACCTTTCTCACCATGAGTGAGAGAAACACAGCGGGGAAGCGGCCTGCTATGGATAAATTCGAGGTACGTGTAGACAAGAGGTGGGTGTCGACATTTGGGGTATTGAGGTTCCATTGAAACATGCTTGCCACGGAAGCGCTGCCAAGCCAGCATCTTGCAAAAAGTGCAGTCACGACCGACGACGGTGGAACTCGGAATCCAGATCGAAAGTCTTGAAGAAGCTCTTCAAGCGAATGTCGAATCCTGGACCCGCGCTTCTAGCTATCAAGGTTTCCATGCACTTCATGCTTCCATGTTGCAACCGTGTGTGACTCGATCTCACAGTCAAGAGCCGTAAGCCGATCCATTCTCGGATGAGCTTATGTCTGTGGTGCTGCCCTCACTGGTTTGCCTCTCCTCGTTGGGGTGTTCGCTACCTTGACGCGACGATAGCCCTGTTCTTGCTCGCTCCTCGTCTTTCAGCGCGTCTTCCTCATCATTCCGTGCAGCTTCAACCAAAGCGAAATCACCCGTCTCACCCAGCACACCTTTCACCGTCTCTTCCATTAGAATTCCCAGGGCAATCAAGGCTGTCTCATCCATGAACTTCCAAGGCTTTTGGTCGCCAGCCTCCTGAGTCCTGGAGTACAGCTTTGACACATATGCATGCAGCGCGTCCAGAAGCTCGCCATCTGGCAACTTTTGGTCTTCGGGAAGGTTTTTGTGCGCGAAGTAGTAGTCGGTCTCCTCATATCGAGTTGGTGCGTTGACCTTTTTGAATAAGACTTCATCTGGACGCAGTGGTTGATATGCGCGTCTCTGCTCCAATGTCTTTGTACCGAGGAATCCGGATTGTGTAAATTTGCCTTGATACTGTCAGTAATTATATATATATATATATATATATATACATTGTTAGGATGGGGTTCCATGTCTCACCTGCTACGGCATCGTACACGTTTGGCCTCCTCGTGGTAGGCTTTTCAGGCTGTGGATTTTCGTCTTCCGAGGAAGAGTCGGAGAGTGGACGCTTGAACTGGGCCATTTGGTGACCAAGTCAGTTAGGACACGCGGAAAGTGGAGCCCCAAACCTCCAGATGTTCAACAGTTAGAAGCGTTCAAAGCTCGTGGAGTGTACCTAGTAGTGAAAGTCACTGCTGACGTAACATTTATCTGGTCATAGCTCCCTCTCGAACGCCTTTCTCGCTTCATCAACAACCAAAGCATGTAGTCGCTCGCATATGAACACGCAACAGCTCCTCGACCGCGCGTACGGTTTCACCTCTCACGATGCTACCAAACGCGCAACAGCCTCGCGCCTCGTCTACGCGCTACAACCGTCCTCCGTGAACTTCAGCCAGACATTGCCCTCTGCCGGAGACCCGAACGAGCGTCCGCCAGCACACATCTCAGGCGTGAATGCGCTTACGATCGATCGATTCGAGGGCCGGTATATGCTCTCTGGTGGTGCAGACTCCTCGATTGCCATATGGGATCTTGAATCAGACCCGGTTTCTACAGATGGATATTCGACGTATGCGCCGTTGTCTGCGGCGAATAAGACTACAGAAGAGCATGCGCTGGGAATTACGCAGATATCGTTCTATCCTTTTGATAGTCTAGCTTTCCTTACATCGTCCTACGATCATATGGTCAAGATCTATTCCAGCGAAACGCTTGCGCCTTCTGCGGCCTTCGACCTTGACTCCGTCGTCTACAACATCGCGCTCTCACCGATCGCCTCGCATCTCCTCGTCGCATGCGCAACGCAGCATCCCTCTGTCCGTCTTATAGATTTACGATCCGGCGCAAGCACCCACAGTCTTGCAGGACATTCGGGCGCTATCCTGAGCACGGCATGGTGTCCCGTCCGCGAACACATACTGGCTAGCGGCGCTACAGACGGCAGTGTGCGGTTCTGGGACATACGGCGCAGTGTGAGCGAGCTCGGTGTGTTAGACCTCGAGGACTCGGCCGGTGTGCTTGGCAAACCCACATCCTCCTTCTCCCGCAATTCCACACAAGGAAAAGCCCACCGCGGGCCCGTAAATGGCCTCGTCTGGACAGAAGATGGACGCCACCTCGTAAGCTGCGGCCACGACCAGCGCGTCCGCGTCTGGAGCACCGAGACCGGCGCCAACACCCTCGCCAACTTCGGCCCTATGGTGCGAAACTCCGGTCTTGCGCCCTGCATTCCTCTTCTCCCGCCCGTGCAGAATGTCGAGCCAGAAAAGGACATCCTATTCTACCCTAACGAAGCCGAGATTCTCGGCTACGAACTTTTTGAAGGGAAAATGATCCGGCGTCTACGTCGCCCTGAGCAGCAGAAGCGCGTGCACGAAACGGCCGACAAGGGCAAGATGAATGTGAAGGATAGGATTATGGCGCTGGCATGGCGTGCGCATGATGTGGAGATGTACTCCGCGCATGCCGGTGGGAGTATCGCGGCGTGGAAACCGCGAACGGAGGAAGATGCTGAGCTGGACGAGGAAGAAGAGCAGGAGAGAGAGGAGAAAGAAGAAGGGAAGAAGAGAAAGAGGAACGTGTTGGATGATATTTATCAGGGTTTGACGAAAAAACCGATCACATTTGGGGGCTCTTGAGAGGTCATGTGGTGACTTTCGCAACCAATTCTCGATAACCTTCTTGCTCGTACTTCTACGTATAGATACCCCAGAAATGCTCAATTACATGCAAACATAATTCGTTAGATGATACCTGCGCAGGATTTGTGATTCGCCTTCATCCCTTCATCACCCCTTTCCTCAACCTTCTGTCCTTCTGCCGGCAAATGGGTATGCTTCATGTCCGCGGCGTGCTACTCCTGGGCGCGGAAATTGCCTAGCATTAGGCCCTTGAAAGAGGTCGGCCCAATTATGATGATAAGCCTATTCATACATACATTCCCAAGCACTTTCAATCCGGTCTAGAGCTAAAGTGCGGCAGCATTGCAGGAACAAAGTTGGACACCTCAGGCTGAACCGGAAGCTCGCGTGGTTCGTTGTTCAAAGACAGTGGCCTATTAGGCGTAGGTGCTAAGCTCGAATAATCAGACTCATCAACATGGAATGAGCTACTATCCGGCATCGTCTGCGAATCGACGGTGGGAAACGGCGAGCTCAGAGTATCCGACTCTCGATCCGGTTCGCTGCTTGTCGATTGCAGTAAAGGAGAAGGCATGGGATGTACGGATCCTCTTGGTGACGGACTGCGAGGGGATCCAGGATTACGGTGAGGACTTTGTGAAGCTGCGCGGCCGGGAACTTGAAGACCGTGGTTTGGCGCCAGACCGCGTTTGAGAGCTAATTGCTGCGCATCGTAGCGTTTCCGTTCGACTTCCGCTTCCTCTTCGATGCGTACTCGCTCTTCTTCTTGCTTCAAGTCGGATAGTGTGGGTATCTCTTCTATGATATCTGATCTAGTTCGCTCCATGCTCTTTCTGCCAGAATCTTGTGTATTGCGTGTAGACGTTGATCTTGTCGACACGCGTGATCCGGAAGGCCGCTTGCTTTTGCCCCTACTTGAGGATCGAGGCTTGCTTTTGCCGCTACTAGTGTCGTCGTGCCATTGTCCTGTGGTCCGACGCTCAAGCGCAAGCGCGAACTCGTCGTCCAGTGGTACGGCATCGTCCTCGTCGTCGCTGGGGAATATATCGCCCCGCGAGCTTAGAGAATCTGTGGTGTGACCGGATGCATCTGTCTGGCTCCGCTTGCGTCCGTGTCCCTTTCTTTCGTTTCTTGTTCCCGCTTCCTCGTCGCTGTCCTCCATCAAAGGCTGTGATTCCACTACAGCTTCCTCATAGCTTCTTCTTGACAGCCCAGGATGTTCTGTCAAATCGGCCGCAGATGGCTTGTATCGCAAGACCTTCCCTCCAATCTTGAAAGGCAATCTGCCCAAAAAGCCAAAGTATGATGAACTCGGAATGATGGTCGGATCCGGCCCGCCATCGTGTGGCTGCACTGCGCTTTTCCTCCTCGTCTTGTTGTATTTGGGATCGCGAGTCCGGTTGCCATAGCTCATAGTATTCTGGCGCCCAGGCTGAGTCACGGCACCATAGTTACTCGGGCTTCCCCACAATCTGTCCAGATTGTCATTACCCCAGCCCAACAGCCCGTCATTCTCGTCCTCTTCCCAGTCATCATAGAAGTCAAAGCTCGACTCAGCTCCTCCGCGCGACCTCGCGCGATGCCGCCGGCGGTCATTCTGCGAAGGGAAGCACGGCGCGGTACAAGCGTTTACGCACTGCGTTACAGACTGGAAACACGGACTGACGTATTGGTGAGTGAAGCTATAGAGGCCTTCCTGCGCCGACTCGTTTGCGTGTTCGACGGTATCGGTGATGTTCTGGATCGTGCGGTTCCAGCGAGGATCACCGCGGCGGTACATGGCAGCGGTTGATCAACGAGGTGGCTGGGGAAGGACAGTGACGTGGCGGCAGCGGCGGGCTGCTACGGGACGGCGCATTGGGTTCGGAGATCAAGAATGGCAATGCGCTTCTTCGCGGAGGGAGGGCGGGGCTTTCAAGAGCTGTGGTGCAAGGCGTTGAGATCTAAGTTGTGGTTGAGGCTGACTGTTGACGTATCGCAACCAGCGCCCGAGGACGCACGGATGGCGCACGTGCGGGGAGAATTCACTGCTAGACGCGATAGGAAAGCGAAGCGACGCGGACTTGGTCCACCCTACCGTTCACTTATTCACTTGTTCACTTGTTCACTATTTCACTTGTGGCCATCCCACCCTTCACCAATACTTTCACTCACGCCTCATCGTCGTTGCATCGAACCCGTCATTCCGCATGCTTAGTCATGCGCTATATTCGCTTCCTCAAAACTCCTCGCATAGTGCACGAAAAGAATACGTCGCGACCGCAGATATGCTGTCTGATAACTATCACATCTGACTTGGGAGACTCGTTCTTGCCACATGATCTCACGCTCTCAGCCGAACTTTTGGATGCGGAAACAGAAGAGGTCATTGTCTGGAAAACGGCGCAATGGACTGGCGGCAGAACCCTCCCAATCACCTTTCCGCTAAGCAAATCTCGGGGTGCTCGGCTATTGAAGCTTCGTGTAGGCGTGGAGCCCAAATCGAAATGCGACGAATTCAGTCAGCTACTAGATGAAGACTTTCGAGGAACGGTCTCTGCCTGGAGCGCTCAGTTTGATCCATCAGCGGAGAGTAACGAAGCTGAGAAGCTCGTCGAGAGACGTTTTGACATGGGCAACGAAGTACAAGTGAATGTTTGGGAAGAAACTGGTGAGAGCATTGCTCGCCACTTGTGGTTTGTGCCTGCTCCTGCATCGGCAGAAACTCTCACTGAACATGGGAAGGGACGCCGGAATAACGCTCTCATGTCATTTGAGCAAGCTCTTGAATGAAAATCGGTTTAGAGTGAATTCTTTGGAACAACTTGGTACTAGAAAACTACGTGTTGTGGAGCTTGGTACTGGGTGCGGTATGGTAAGTCGCTCTGCTTTCGATCGCCGGACGCTTCACTCATGTTCCAGGTTGGTATCACCATTGCCAAGTTGATGCAAGACACCACTGTGGTCCTTACAGATCTTGCGGAGGCAAGGGAAATTGTAGAGCACAACCTCGAGCAAAACATCAAAGATCGGACCAAGATAAAGTTCCAGGAGCTCGACTGGGAAGAAGATTTACCCGAACACTTACAAGGTCGGGGGACGCGATGTCCGCATTGCGCGCAGATCGAGCTAGTTATAGCCGCCGACTGCACATACAATTCAGACAGCAGGTAAGTATGCAGCGTTGCCCTCTGTTCGCAAACTGATCAGAATGCCCAGTCCTGCGTTAGTGAACACAATTCACAGCATAGCGAAGACATCGCCTCACGTCACTGTCGCGATAGCCATGAAGGTTCGACACTTCAGCGAAGAAGGTTTCTTCGATTTGATGTCCAATTGCAAGTTTCGCACGACGAACACGATTGAATACCTGCTGCCAGGAGACGAGAATGCTGGCGAAGAGACCGTTCACTTGTACACTTATAGCTACGACGGGGAAGGAAATCGAGATACATGTCCAAACCAATTCTGCGAATCATATTTATAGAGCCTAAGCATCACTTGCAGTATATGCAGACCCGATACTCAATATAGATGACGCCGAATAGGGACGCAATATCCAAAACAGAACATGCGCACATCTCCCAAGACGAGCTATATAATCAAGAACTACAGTTGGCTCAAGACCTCTTCACAGCCTTCTTCCCACTCCCCAACCCAACCCCCATCAAGAAAAGTACCCTAACCAAAGTCGCCGTCCCAGTAATCGCAACCGCCCCCCAATCCTCCGCTCTCCACGTCGCAGCTGCCAACCTCCCTTGGGCACTCAAAGCCCCAAACGCGCCCCAAAAGTAGGTGAAATCCACAATCAGACACGCAAATTGCACGATGCGCCAGATTGTAGTGTCAGTGGTGTACCGAAGTAGAACGGCAGAGATGAAGCCGAAGTTGAGCATGCCACCGCCGCGCTGACGTAGGATCATGGCGTGGCCGATGTCGTGGGGGAGGTCGGGAATGTGTGAGGAGAGGACGAGAGTTGGATCGAAGAAATCCATGTATGCGCCCCATACGCAGATGATGGGATCCAACCAGGTGAAGAAGATGCGGTAGAATGCTGGGCACCATGTTGACGGGGATTTAGCCATGGTTGATCGGTCGGGTTGCCGGCGCACGTCGTGATAGCAGGGTCTTTGACGGTTCCTGCGTCAGATGAGGTGAGTAGAGCGTCAATCCTCGATTGTGAGAAAGGTGGTTAAGCGAAGGAGGATTCCTTCTATGTAAATGCACAGACCTTGGGGGGGCGAAGTCGGCTAGTCCTGCCATTCCCCGCTCGTCGCTTCCAACGTCTATCTAACACACCAGACTAAACAATTCGCAATTGAGAATCCCATTGCCGAATCGATTGATCCTTCCGTTCTTCGCAGCGGGTTCCCTGATTCCATCTCGCTATGGCATCTCAGATCCTCTCTAGCCTTTCCGCTTCCAGGCAAAGCCACGCGCAGTCAAGCTTTCACGACCACATGTGCACGCTGCATGCAGTCAACACATAGCTAGAGTATAGGGCATAGATGGAACCCTATTCCACTTGGTTCGAAAATTTTATTTGTCAGTCCAGGCTGTCGACTGTGCCGTGCATTGTGTCCTCTCATCCGAATCATCAAACTCTTGCGAACAACGAGGCACTGACACTCCTCCCAGACAGCACCATCGAGCCTACCTCGTGCAATTCCACGTGGACTCGGCTCATGGACCCGCTATTGACTGAATCCCACAACGGTGATGACGCTCCTGCAATCAAATTTCCTGCTGAGCCCCGTTCTGCAGCCACCATGTTCTCTTGGTCGAAACCTCCAGCTCCGCGAGGAGACAGGTGCGTTCAGTCCTATTCTGTCTTTGCTCACTTCTCGTTGTTTCTTAAACTCCCTTATCTCTCAAGACTATTGCCAATACCGCATCCCACGTGTCTCACCCTCCGCACCTTTATGGCAAGTGGACAGAGCTACGGACACAATGTTCAGATATCCTGCGGCATCTCCCTCCTTTTGACAACTTTTCTCGGCATCGCCTTGTATAATGTCATCGAACTTACTGCCCCCATCTTCACCACGTTCAAAAAAATTCGAGGTCATTACTTCTGTTCGCTACTGGTGGCCAGCTGGGGCATCGTACCTTATGTCATCGGAGTCTACCTAAAGTACTTCACGCTCACCTCATCGGATGGACGTGTGAGTTCCCTATTCCATGTATTCATCGTCGTCTAAGGGTTACAAGGTATGATATCGGGCCAGTCTGTGGTGCTCTATTCGCGGCTCCAACTACTCTATTGCGGCAGCGCCGATTAGGCAAGGTGGGTACTCTATATGATAATCATCAACGGGATCCTCTGTCACGTTAGCGGCTTCGTCCTCATCTACGGCACAATATCGCCCAATCCAAAGCCCTACCTCCGCCATTTCCCCATCTACGAAAAACTTCAGGTGACAGTCTTTTTCGTCCAGGAGGTCATCATCTCAAGTCTCTATGTCTACAAGACCTCAAACCTATTACGCATTTTAAGTGGCATCCAGGCCCGGGGCACGCGACTTGTTATGCGGCATCTGATACTGGCTAATGTCATCATCATCCTCCTGGACATTAGCCTTCTCGCGCTGGAATACGCCGAACATTACGACGTTGAGGTGTCATTAAAAGCAACGGTCTATTCCGTTAAACTCAAGATGGAATTTTCAGTACTCAACGGCCTCGTTGACCTCTTTCACAGCGGTTCCCGCGAGCCTTCCTTGAGTGCGCAGCCGGGTCGTACTATACAAAAGACTATACCGGTGCTTCAAACTCACCTTTGAGCCAATCCCGGTTAGTTACTAGAAGCAGCAGCGCAACTGCGAGCGCGCTAGGCAGCATTATGTCAGCACAAACACAGAATGGTGAAGGGGCTTGCGCAAGGGACGTGCAGGTGAAACAGAATAAAGCGGTAAAGACTGGCACGGACAAGGAGCTCGAAGAAGACGCAGGAGACGGCAAGATTGACGTGACAACCTTTTTGAAAGAATACTCGACAAAGGCAGAGGATGTGTGGAGAACGGGTAATGCTTGCTGAGGAGGCCTGTAAGTGATAGCTGGGCCTGTTGAGCCTTCAGCTTCGTAAGCTCCCAATGCCGCCTCCTTCACTCTTCCTTTCCCGAATGCCATGTTATCGTCCCAATCAACCCTTGGGTGTTGGCGGAGCCCTCGCTACCCGCTTGGTACCGAATTGCCATCCAAGACTAAAACGCTCACTCATCATTATCAAAAGGCGTGCGTGCAAAGGATTTCCCTTTACACAGTCACTGTTTCCGAATCCTCGCGTTTATTTTGGACAAGTGATACAACAACGAAGTAAAAGGTCAGTCAGAGACTGCGGGCTTGATCGCGGGCGAGTCAATGTTGTCCTGCGATATGTACAATAAGTTGTTAGAAAGCAGGTAGTCAAGCCAACGCTAACCAAGTGGGGTAATTGCAACCGACCCTCACCAGCCCTCAACCAACCTCACTCCCTTGTTAATTCCGTCGACACGACACGCTTATGCTTCAGACTCGGTGGGGCTATCTCGCTATATACCGAGCTTGGATATACTGCTTATCACCTCGCTAAGATACCTCGGTGTTCTTATCTCTCAACCCTCTCCACTTTTGCCTGAACCCCCCATGCAGACGCAGATCCTCACACGCTAGGCACTTCCCTCGTGAGGGGCGTCTAGTCTGAACGGACTCGCATATCAACTTAGCTTCAACAGTCGATGTACCCTGAACAGGGTTGCCGATCCCATTCCCGGCGAGTATGATAGCGGAACACCGGATTGAAGCCATGCCGTCACCTCGGTTCAACGTTGCTCAAGGCTATATATTTCTCGTGCCATCTCGACAGGACTTATCGATAGACGTTCTTATACGACATTGGTCGCGTTTGAGATATTCCATCTCGGTCGAACAATACAGTCAGCATGGCGGACATCACGGACGTCGGCGATGACGTTCCAGGGACCGTCCATTTAGTCGATCTCCTGGGTACGATGATCGCACGACACGCAGAGGGTGGTCAAAAAGACATCGTGCTCGTCCCAGCTCCATCTTCCGATCCAGATGACCCGCTCAACTGGTCGCCGTCGAGAAAAGCCTTGAGCACGGTATGCATGTGCGTTTATACGCTTATGGTCGGCATTGCCAGCGCAGCGATCTACTCCGTCTTGGTGCCTATTAGCCAGGAAACTGGGTTGACCTTGAACGATCTCAACCAAGGCACTGGGTTTGTGACAAGCTCTGTCGATCCAAGTTGAGACTAACGCATGTCAGCTACATGTTCCTCTTCTTTGGCTGGGGGTGTCTCATATGGCAGCCCTTGGCGCTGCAGTACGGCAAACGCCCGATCTACCTTCTTTCTATTCTCGCAACTCTTGCAACCCAAATCTGGGCGCCACACACGAAGACAAATGGCCAGTGGATCGCAAATAAGATTGTGCAAGGCTTTGTCGGATCCCCTATTGAGAGCCTGTGCGAGATCAGCGTTACAGATATCTATTTCACTCACGAAAGGGGTCGGTATCTTGGGTTATACGGGCTTTTGCTTGCTGGTAGTAATTTCTTTGCTCCGATCATTGCTGGGTTCATAGCGGACGCTCAGGGATGGCAATGGGTTCTGGTAAGCTCTCAACTGACCTTGCTGATTGTTCCTTCTGACGAATCATAGTACTGGTGTGCCATCTTCTGTGGCATAGGCTTCGTCTTTCTCTTTTTCTTCATGGAAGAAACCAACTTCGTCCGCCACCAAACAGGCACCCCACATGAGCCCCAAACCCCAATCGAAACCTCGGATGCTGAAAAGGCCAGTTCAATCGAAATGCCCCGTGAGTTGTCTCTCTCGCACAGCTTCAAGAGAAAGACATACTTCGACAAAATCAAACTCTTCCAAGCCTCCGACCTCCAAAAGCCCAACGAACTAAAAGGCATGATGACCCGGCCCTTAATCTTCGCCACCTTCCCCGTAATCTTCTACGCGGGCTTCTCCTACGGCTCAAACCTCGTCTGGTTCAACGTGTTGAACGCCACCGCATCCCTCATCCTAGGCGAGACATACGGATTCTCCGCCAGCATGGTTGGCGTGGCCTACGTATCGCCCCTGATCGGCGTCGCACTGGGTGCGGCGTACACAGGCTGGGTGGGTGACTACTTCATCATTAGCAAAGCGCGCAAGAACAACGGCATCATGGAATCCGAGCACCGCCTCTGGCTTTTCCTTCCCTCCTTCCTTCTCATCCCTTTTGGTCTCATCCTCTGGGGCGTTGGCGCAGCGCATCACGTCCACTGGTTCGGTCCCGTGTTCGCCATGGGTGTCATCGCTATGACCAACACACTCGGGCTCCAGCTCTCCATCGCATATTGCATCGACTCGTACCGCGCACTTTCGGGTGAAGCTATCATCACGGTTATTCTTGTACGCAATACGATGAGTTTTGCTATTGGGTATGGGATCACGCCGTGGGTTACGGATATGGGGCTGCAGAATTGCTTTGTTACGGCGGCGTTTGTGGGGTTGGCACAGGTGTGTAGTATCTTTTTGATGATTCGGTATGGGAAGGGATTGAGGGAGAAAAGTGTTGGCAAGTATGGGAGGTATGTTACGGTGATGGCGAAGAGTGGAATGGTGCATTGAAGGGCTCGCTGGGTGCCATTCTGCAGGTGTCCCGGTGTCCTGTGAGTCGTTGCGGAGGGGTTTAATGGGGTAAAGGAGAGCGCTTCGTATGGTCTCTGCAAATATGTACCTGACGGCCCTCAATGGGATATCACCTTCAGGAGATCAGTTTTTCTCAGGGCCCTCTGACGATATCATGATCGTTTCATATTTATATATCCATGGCTACATACGGTCTTTATGAACGTGGGCCTAATAGCCCTCAACGGAAGATTACAGAAAGGAGATCATTTTGGTTGGGACACTCCGACTGAGTCGTCAACACGTCACTTTTGTATATCCAAGGCTTCATACGGTCGCTGGAATAGTAAACCTGTTAGCCTTCAATGGAGGATGACATTCTAGAGATCATTTTCTCACGGCTCTTCAATGAAGTCCAGAGAACATCATCCCGCACGCACACCCACCCCTTCGTATGGTCTCTGCAAAAGTTGACCCTGACAGCTCTTAATGGAATATCACGTACCGGGCATCGGTTCCCCAGGGACCTCTGACAAAGACGTGTCCGCGAGAGTGTGATATATACCGGAATGACTTAGACCTGACCTTAATATCAGCTTTATATGGTGGCTGAGCATGATGGCCCTTAGCGGAGAAAATATTCTACGGATTGGTTTGTTAGGGTCCCTAGGTAGAGGCGTGTTCGTGAGAGCAACGGAAATGACCTGGACCTGACCTTGACAAAGTGCATCTTACTGTTTCAAGGGAGTAACGAAACCCAACGTAGCATGCATGTCACAGCAATATCGGTACACAAAATGTTTCGATGATCGGTCATTCGTTCGACTATCCAGACCATGTCCAATTCTCTGCTTCCGCGAATGGAAGCGAACCACACTGGGCCGGACTATGTACAAACCCCTGATGGATGCCAGGATAGACGTTACGTCGTCAGCATTGTGTATTTACTATCATTTTTGTCCAGTCATCTTCTACCACATGCGGACCAGATTTGAGGACTTGAGCTCAGGGAACTTATCCCTGTGCTCGAATGCCGTGCGCCGAAAGAACCTTCTCAAACAGTGCCCGCTTTGTCATCTCGTTAGAATTTGTATGTAGGGCTGAATTCAGCCGCGTCTCTAGTCCAACTATGGGTTTATCGCAAGAGAGCTGCGGAAGCTTAGTGTACTATGAGCTAAGAGCCGGAAGGCAAACACTTATCCTGGAGAAGCCCCGACGCGTCAGCGCCTTCATGATACTACTCCTTACTTCGTGGGCATGTGTTTCTGTCATAGACAGTTTGCCACTATAGAGCAATCCAAGAGTGTATGGGTACACTATGAATCATTCAGCGAGTGTTCTTAAAAAGTCTGCATGCAATACTGGCCGGCGCGACATTTTCAAAGAAGAGGGCATTTGCACAGAGTTCAGGAAAACCAGTTGGGTGTGCTAGTACCCAAGGTTGAAACTTCTGCTCTGCAACGCGCCTAAGCTTGCGTTCATTATTACCTGAGTAGGGCACACACTATCGAGAGTAGTGTGTAGTAAATCATGCAGCCCCTTCTTGGTCTGTCTCTGAATTGTACCATCAAACTTCAAGATGCTAATGGACTGCGTTATATTAGCAAGGAAACGTCAGACTTTCCTGGAACACTTACAGCAACCGATACTCGCGTGTTAAGGTTATTCATCATAGCTTGCGCAACTCTGTTATGATTTCCTGCGTGAATACACTGCCCCCAGAGGAGGTCGACTATAGGTGTCTCGTCGGAGGAGGAACCAGGCTGGGAGCAATTAGTAAAGACCAAAACAGAACAAACGAGCGATTCACTGGCGAGATGTCTTCGGTAGATAGACGGTCGAAGACAGCCAGGATGGCGTTGGCATCGTCAGTTTTCTCGCGCGTTCCGTCAACCGTGATGGGAGCTTCATCCGCCTCACCAGCATTCTCTCGCTTTACGATGGGTTGATACAGACCACCGACCGGAACGTGATTGGCCTCTTGCCCGCCAACGCGCGCTCCAACACTGTCCTGAATTACATCATCGTAGACTCTCAGACGTTGTTCGCGTCGAGGAGGAGGTGCGGGGGTAGCGCGAGCGATATCTCTTCCACGAGATACGCCCTGGGGCGAAGCGCGTTTCAGCATGGTCGTATCTCCCTTACCGAGACTGCGGAAGCTGTCCACCCGTTTCTCAAATTCACTTTCTAACATGTCGGCAAGGACGGACTGGATATTCTTTCGAATGCTCTTTCTCGTCGCCGATGGGCCGAGCTCTTGCTGCACCACTGGAAGCGCGTGGTACGCAAAGAGATCGGATGTCTTTTGGAAGATGTCGGGAACGTCACCCACGGTGAGCGCCTTTGAGTCTACGTCCCAGCGCCACGTCTTTGATACCCTTTTTTCCTCGCTCACCGAGGATTTGTTTCGTCCGGTTGATACTGGCTCCTCGTTGTTGGTAGAATGCACAGTCTCGTCCGCAGATAGTTTTTCGTCGTCTTCCTGCAGCGCATCGTACTTCCTTCTCTTCTTGGACTTCGACTCCTTGTCTTTCCTTTTCTTCTTTGCCTCTCGTCGGCGGAGAACAACTTCGTCTTTGAAGGACGGGCTGGCCTCGCCATCACTTTCTGTATCGTCGACGACACCCGAAGAGTCACTTGCAGCTGCCGAGCTAAGACTCTGTCCGTATAGGACTTGACTTGCGCTGGCGACTGCTGACAGTGCGTTGTCAAGCTTCTCTGGCGTATCGGCGTATTGTGC
The DNA here is from genome assembly GCA_010405425.1 of Lentithecium fluviatile CBS 122367. Taxonomy (NCBI): domain Eukaryota; kingdom Fungi; phylum Ascomycota; class Dothideomycetes; order Pleosporales; family Lentitheciaceae; genus Lentithecium; species Lentithecium fluviatile. The sequence continues at coordinate 788,543 of MU005584.1, forward strand.
CAACATCTAGGCTATTCGTTGTACCCTGGCAGACCGAAAGACTTCCCTCATCCTGTCAATGTTGTTTCGAGGTGCTTTCTCGTGACGCATGTGCTCGGCGACCACTTCGACGCCAATCTCGTCCAGTACAGTTTCGGGAAAGCAAATGTGTACTAGGTCTTGGACGGCTTCTACGAAGACCTCATTGGCTACTTCGACGGCGGACGAGATGACCTTGAGTCGAAACTGATAGTCGGTGCTCGTTGGCAGTGCACTGCTGCCAGAGGGGCCAGTATTGCTCGCAGTCGCCGTAGATTCCTGGCGAAGGCGTTTCTGCGAAGCACTTGAACGACTGGGCGATGCCGTCTTCTACTGAATATTAGCTTGAGTCGGCTCAATAGACTGGAAGTGAATCACCTTGCGCTTCTTCGCCCGGTCCGTCATCCTGCGTTGGCTATGTTGTGGGTGCAGGAATATTAGTCGACAAAAAGAGAGGTCACTGTTTGGATCAAAAGGCTAAGCCGACAGGCGGTGGGGCGGTCGCGGTCTTGTCGAGACGTCACACGCGAACGCGTTATCACGTGCACCTTCACTTCTAGTGCCGGTGGGGTCAGACTCAAGCATACGGAGAAAGACGGACCTCATCGGCCTATCGTGCACTTTCTCAAGTAGGCTGAGACGCCATTGTAACGTCCCAACCCGCCGCCAACTGCAGCAGAGGAGCAGCGGGTCGGTTCACAGTGTTGTGGTGATAGGACAAGGACATTTCACCTTCACCGCGGGAATGAGCTTGGGGCGTTGCCAAGCCCTAGGGATACAGCCAATCGCTCGCTAAGCCCCGAACTTTCTCAAAACTCATGTCAAGCAAACGCACCAGCCTCCCCACGCGACGCGACAACATTATGCTCCTTCGCTTCTCGACCGCTGAAGCTGCCGCCGAACCCATCGAATCATGGCAGCATCAAACAATCGCATGCGCCTAATAGTAGAGGTCCTCCCCCTCCTCGTGGAAAATGCCCATGGCCCGCACCAAGCGGCTGCAATGGCGGCCTTCAAGGGCAGGAAGTTTGCGTTGCCAGTCCAGACAGATCACACCTTTGAGCAGGTCTGGCGCCAGATTGAAGAGCGCTACAAGCGGAACTATCTGAGTCCCGCGCAAGCCGCGTAAGTAACTCCCTCGCCCGTCATCTGGAGCATCCATTGACAACCTTGCGCAGGTGCTTCATAATCGAGAAGCTACAAGATGCCTACGGTTGCGATCTCGACTTGGGCGATACCGTCGGCGACATTTTTGAAGGCGAAATCAACAACCACATGCGCATGATCAAGGTCGTTCCGAGCTTCATCAACCGCGATTTCTCGATGCCTGTGACCACGAACCTCCGCCCGATGAGCGCATCCAAGCGGATCCGAGAAACAACTGTGGAACGAACGAGTAAGCGGAGACGTCTGGAGGAGGAGCAGCGCGAGCTCATGGATCTGGACCCTGCCCGCGACCGTCCACTCGCTTCAACTGAATCGGACCGCAGCGTCGACAAGGATATGGAGAGAGCGAACCTGCATAGACAGACAGGAAGAAGCCGGTCTCGGAGATCCAACACCGGTTCTCTCGTCTTCGTCAAGGTTTCTCAGACGGGCAACCAGGAATTCGTCCCTCAGGTGAAGGAGGAGTCCCCCGAACTTGGCATGCCCCCTCCACGCACGATACCGGAGAGCCACGGCCAACGCTTCAAGAAGCCTCTCCTCCCGGCGTCCCGACTGTCTACAGCCGTTCACCAACAGACAAGCTCGCCCGCAAGCGCCTCTCGGCGATCATCAACGGAGACCCGACCGCAGGGATTGCTACAGGAGGGCCGTATCGAACAAGGGGCTATAGATCATGCGGGTGTGGAGAATGACGATGCACAAGTGGGCTTAGACAACCTTCCCTCGCCACATGAAGATCCCGAGGAGGCAGCTATTCTTCAGTCTCCAAACTCGACCCCAGACCAAGTCCAGATAGTCGTGTCCCAAAGTGCTTCGAGAAGACAGAGAGTGTACGGAATGCCCGGCTCTCCGCCGTTCATGAAACCAAAAACGAAGCCCTCTGCCACCTACAGCCGGTCGCCGAACAATCCGAATGACCTGGAGAGAGACGTCAGCCTTCTCAACAGCTCGCGGCCGCATTCGAAAGGTGCTCAGATGAAAGCGAATGGACAGAGTGGAACACAGCGCCGGAGCAGCAATGTGCACTCGTTTCAGTTGGCCGAGCCAGATGAGATAGAGTCTACGCCGCAGGGAGACACTGCCGCTGCTTCTAGGCCCGACGCACGCGTTGAGAATACGGGCATCTCAATGGAGGATGCTGGAGAAATTGCAAATGGCACTTCGGGTTTAGATGAAAGTCCTGGACTAGAGCCAAAAAAGATGGGTTCTCTTATCAAACCTAAGCAAAAAGCTTACAATATATCTCGCATGCCGAAGGCGATCCAAGGATGCACAGACTCAGATACCAGGAGCAAGAGCACTTCAATGTCTGCTTCAACTGCCTCGAGCGATGCGTCCAGGGTCTCTCCCAGTGTGCGGTCCGGGATGGTCAGTCTACCTCGAAGAATCATTAGAGCCACGTCACCTAAGGTACTAATATCAAAGAAGGTCTCATCCAAGATTTCTCGTCTTCAAGCACAGGCGCCTGTGGGACCAGATAAACATGCAGACTCCGATTCGCATCGTGCGACTAATGGAATGCTACCACGACCAAGCTCTGTGAGTGGCACCAACACCTCGGGATTTACAAAATCCACCCAGACAAGCTCCACCCCACTCTTAGTCAAGGTACATGCTATCCACAAGAGAACACCTATCCCGCTCCCAGAGAACGTGAGACATCTCTACAAAGTGGATACATCTCACTCGGGCCAGTCTTCGACTCCCCGCAAACGTGGCCGCCCACTAAAATATCCCAATGCTCCTCCCAAAACCCCCAGGCCTCGTGGACGTCCGCGCAAAGAACCCATCTTGGCTCCACCTAAGGAATCCAACCCGGATCCGAGTGAAGAAGTCAGTCCGGCTCCGGGCAAAGAATCCGTTCCGGTTCCCCGGAAAGGTCGCGGACGTCCACGGAAAGACCCCGGCAATGCAGCCGTCTCTACCGGCGCAAAGAGCCTTTCCTCTCAAAGAAAAGCGAAACCAATAGCTACCAAGCCTCCCCCAATGTCTACAGAGGCTAACGGTACGACTAAGGACGCCATAATCTTGTCCAGCGGCGGCTCATCACCGGGGGATTCCAATGCAGGCAATGGGGGGACAGAGACGGGGGCGCCAATTGCGAAGCTGACAACACCGGATCCATCTGAGGATCCCCCGAGCGAACTAAAGATAACACCTTATTTGGAGAAGAAACATACTGGTGTCATGGCTAGGCTATTCCCTGAAGGTCACGAGAAGGCAAGAAAGAAACAGAATCCCACCCGAGAAATCTTTGGATCCCCCATTGCACGAATGGCTAAAAAACGTTCTGACGTTGTGGGAGACGCGGAAACATCTCTTGATGCGAACGTGAATGTGCAAATAGATTCGGCAGACATGGAATTGCAACTACAAAATGCCGCCGCAATGGACTACATGGAGACATCAGAATCACCTGAACCACAAGTCGAAATTTCAAAAGATCTAGATAATGAACCAACCGGCCAAGAAACAGATTCGAAGCCGGCACCTTGGGACTCTACTTCTTGGGGCTTTGGGGCAGTTGATCAGCAGAACGAAGTTACAGAACAGGCCCAGGTCGAAATTGCATCAAGATCTCGGTCGAAGTCTACTGCTAGCTCGAATTCGGAAGGCACTACTGAATCTGAGCCCGAGTCGGATGCTGAAGCCGTCGACGAAGCCAAGTCAAAATCTGCGAGCGCAGCGAACTCGACGAGATCTTCGCCTGAGGTATCCCGTCAACCAGCACGTTACTTGAGCCACTCGCCAACGCCGGCTAAATCCGACAGCGACGAGGAATCCGAAACGTCTCGTTCTCGTTCACCTTCACGAGTTGCATCACCCAAAGTCGCTAAAGGAGTGGAAGATGGTAGTGACGAGTCGTCGGGTGGCAGCGACTCGAGCGACGAATCTGAATCCGAAAATGAAGATGTCGAGATGGCGGATGCCGACCCACCGTCTTCACCACCAGGAATCCCTCCACGGCCAATCACTCTCGTCCCGGCAACCCAATCCTCCCAACTCCGAGGATCGTCGCAGCCTGGTCTCCGCAGAGATCCTGCTGCCATCCCGTCGAACACGCCCCTCGCTTCCGCCACCCAGCCAACACCCAGAGTCTCTTCTGCGCGACCAACAAACGTCAAACCCATACCCCGTCGCACCGCATACTCCAAATTCAGCACTTTATCGGAACAGCTTAATGAGCTGCGAGCAAACCCGCAGTCTGCACAGACACTTAGAAAGTTCAACCCTAAAACCCAAAATCTTACTCAACTGAAAGGAGGGAAGAAGTTACCGTTCGGTGACGATGATGATAGTGAGGAGGAGAGTTCGAGTGAGAGTAGTGGTGAGGAGGAAGGTGGGAAAGGGAAGAACGGTGGTTTGTGCTCTGTTGCGTAGGGCTCCCTGCGTAGAGGGGTTGGCGAACTACGTTTGGTAACGACCATGGTTTGGAGTTGGGGTCGTTGTCACGTGGTCTGCACATGGGCGTTGAGAGGCGGCTTCGTCTTTCGACTTGAATAGTGCGGTTTACATGAGCGGAGATGCGCGTTGGAGTATCGCTCATTGCTCACAAGGAGAATAGGTCACTTTCACGCATATATTTACGTTGGCAGCTCTATGTTAATAACATTAGCTGGTATATATATAGACGCGAATAAATGATCGTGTGGCACTCTCTTCACCATGGAGGATGGCACGGACCGCTCCGGAAAGACGAATAATATCAAATTAGGGTATCGCTATGGAACGCCGCCAATCATCTCCTGACCACAACACAAAGGGAATCGACAGTCGAGTCAATGTTATCCACCCTCTCCTCGTTACGTCAACCATTACTCTTCAACCCTACCTCACCCCATCCGCTCAAACCTGTGGCACCTGCTGCCCCGACTGCCCCGGCTGCCCCATCACCATATTCTCCGACGCATACTGCTGATTCACAACCCCCCTGTTCTCGATCTCGCGCTCCTTGCTCTCCTTCTCCGCCTGCACGATCGAGCAGCAAAGGCAGCAGTACGACTTGACGAGGTCTTCGGTGCAGGATCCTTCGAGGTTGTATTTCTCGCGCAGGTCTTGCAGTTGCATGGCGTTGAGGATCCAGTTTACGCCGAAGTAAGAGGAGGCGCAGAAGAGGAGGCACTAGAGGTGGATTGTTAGTGTTTGTGCGATGAGTGGACCGCGGAAGAGGGTTGAAGAGATCGGGGATGGGGGATGAGATGGGATGGGAGCAGGCGTACAGAGGTGTTGATCGGTTCGTAGCCCTGCATGTCGCCATTCTTGCGCAGGCGGTGGTGTGTCTTGCCAAAGGTTACGCAGGGCACGCAGCAAGTGAGGCAGCCTTTTTCATTCCACATTAGTTCTCGAAGCTCTGCGGCGGTAACTAGCAAGATGGAGACTCACACAGCGAAGGCGGCGAGAAGCACCCCCAGAACCCATTGCTCCACTGCCTAGATGTAGGCCCCTTGGTTGAAGAGCCCCATGCCTTGGTCTCGATCGACTTGTTCAGCCTCTGCTTCCAGTCCTGGACATCACTCTTGTCGATGACGCCGCCGGAGGACATGCTGACTTGTTTTTAAGGAGTGGGGTAAGAATCGGAGCTGCTGTGGGAAGAATGGGATGGGATTGATGTAATGTGGTTTGAGCTGATGCGAGCTGGGGTGCCAGAATATGTCTTGTTCGATTGATTCTTGAAATGCGGAAAGCGCCGTCGGTACACAGCAACCACAACCAGGACAAAGAAAACAACAAAAAACTGTCCGACTATCAAGACTTATTAAATAGTCATACCACTCGCAAACGGAACAATCCGGCCTCCATCTTACCATCACCCCATGGACCCTTCACGCCACCATCCCAGCCAAGCGTCGCGATGCCTGTCTATAGTCTCCACGTAAAGCCAATCATCAAAGCGCAAATGTGCCAGCAGAAAGCTTGCTTGTGAGGGGGTGCGCGAAGATCGGTTGGTTGGGACCAAGTGGGTTGGAGGGAGGGTTGTTGTGTGGAGATGAGGGTACGAAGGGCTGAGGTTGGCGGTACGGATTAAGCGAGGGGCTTCACCGGTTTGGGGGGCGTGGCAATCATGGGACCGGGGCATGGGTGCTTGGGTCTTGGCTAGTGGACGGTGATGGGCCATACAAAGGTGGGGTTTTTGGGATGGTGCTGGGGAATGCGGGGTTCTAGAATTGGGTGCTGGAGCTGGCGCTGGTCGTCATGTGAATGAATGCATCTTCCCAGAGCGGGGTGCATCGTGGCAGTTTCTTGACCGCAGCATCGAAAAACGCTGCAGATGTCGAAATAGTGTTGTGCCGTATCTTCGCTCTATAGGCGTCGGTCGTAACTCTACGCATGGAGCGCCGTTTCACTTTCCCGTATAATCCTAGAGCTGTGCGGGCTAAGATCGACAATGCAGTCACAAAGGGGCCGGAAACGCTGAAAGAGGGAAGCACTATTTAGTGGGTAAATTTCCGACACGGGACGATCCCGGCGTTGGATCCAACGATGATACTGTAGATGGTGTCAAGTGCGATGTACGGATTACAAGCCCCGATGCGGAACGTTGGAATTGATGGATTCGAGAAAGGGGGTTTTGAAAAGAATGCGATGCGAAGTATACGGATGGGAAATGAAGATTGATGCAACGGTACTATTGGCGAAAACTGATTATATTTAGTTCTTTGGATTTTGGATTTTGGGCGTGGACGCTCTCTGCCGGTGAGGACGAACGGTTTGACAACTGACCAGGTCCCTGTGCGCTGGAAAAATTACCACGATGACGGCAAGAACAATTAGGTTCCTTGCATTAACCCACCACCATCATTGGGCTCCATCCATTCCATCTGAATCCTATTTTCCTCTTTCCACGGCCCGAACCGGATTTACTTGCAATCTCGCATCCTGCTACATCACTTTCAACCATCTCCCCGTAGGTCTTGGACAAGCACTACATCACGCAACGGGAAGATCAAATGCATCAAACATATTATATCCCACCTAAGCCACACCTCAGTTGTACAATGAGTACATTCTCAGGCGGATCCCTATCCAAACTCATATCGCAATAGAGACCCAAAATCAATATCCAACCGCGAGCGCCAAAGCCGCTCCGCTGCCGCATAAAAAGAAGAACGCAGTTTTCGCAGGAGCACCAAAAGGGGAATCTCAGCGAGCGCTTCCATGCGGAAAAGAACAAATAAAAATGAAGCTGAAAGCCAACCGAATGCGCTCCTTCGCCTTGCTGAGACAGGAGCAAGAACAAAGAAGCTGGGGTATGCAAGAAAAAGATGACCAGGCGAAGAAAGCAGCGTGCCAACCGCCAAAGGTATGGCCGCCTAAAGGCGAGCCCCAAACGCCGAAAATGACCAGCCTCGTCTCAATGGTTACGTTCGCTGTTGGTATTATTGTGTACATGGGAACGAAATGACAAATGTCGTCCAACCAAGAGCCCGCAGATCCAGTCCTGGGCTCCTTGCTGATTAGAATCAAAAATTAAGGAGATATAAGGTAGATTGTGCGCGGATCAAATATGGAGATAGCGTGCCCCAAAAGAGGGATATTTTGTTGTTCGCTTCGGAATGTCGTGTAGTCTGGACCGACCGTCGTGTGCATCATGGTATCTTGGAACGTCCTCGTGTCGGGCCCTCAGTCGAAAGCTGTTTCTTCCCGTATCAGAAGAGGATTCCCACGGTAATCTCGGGCAGGCGGGTTTGATCCGTTCGAACCCTTTCGTGGTTGGCTCATTCCCATGTTCATCAAAAGCATGCCGCTCTCGCGCTTTCTTTGTCGCTGTTCTCTGGCGCTGCCGCCTTTCACAGCGCCGTTTAGGCTACCAAAGCCATCTGCCTGTTGATATTGCTGCTCGTATGCTGGCGCTTCATAACTTGGTCGGAGCGGGATAAACCCAGTTTCGTAGCCGGCATATTGCGGATTTTGCTGCTGGGGTGGTTGCGGTGGTGCATGTGATGGAGGAGGCAGACCTAAAGGAAAGCTCGAAGGAGGTCGGTCTTGTCGCGGTTGGGTAGGTTGCTGGAAAGGCTGCTGGAAAGACGTCTCGTTATATGCCGGGGTGGGTATGTCGCTGAACATTTGACGCCGAGGCGACCTGATCTCGTCTCCAAGCTGGGGCGTGGCGGTGCGGATCTCGTGAATGGGCGAGCTCGCTTCGTCGATTGGTGCGCCGAAGATATCGGAGTAATCCGTCAAGAAGAACGAGATCAGAGGCGCTGGAATGTTCAAAGTCGGAGCGAAGACGATCCCAACGTTCCGGACGGTCATTTTGTTCACCCCAGCATTATCGACAATCTCGATGAGGAAGGCCGCTACATGCCGGAGAAGCTCGAAATTGACTCTCGGCAGTTTGTGCACAAGAACGTTGAACGACTGAATCTTTTTCAATCGCTCATCCATATCTATCGAACTGATTAGCAGATAACAAACCTGAAATTGAGGATGAACTTACCGAGCACTTTGAGGAAATCGAGGTGCAGCTCTCTTGTCAATACTGAAGCCGGCAATTCTCGCAAGTATAACTTGAGGAGGGACGCGACGGCATGTATATCGTAATATTGTCCGTCTAGCAGCTTGACGTCGCCCTCAGTGTTGAAGCGCTCACGCAAACCCCGAATGACAATGTTCGATCCGCTCAGCCTGAAAATGCCTTCCTCGCTGGTAGCGTTCTTTGCCCTCAGATATTCCAAGCTGCGGAACACAACGGAAGGGAGTGGGTCTCGGAGACCAATGGGCTGAGTGTATTCCACAGCCTCAGCCAGTGGAATGCCAAACACATTGCGATTCTGCATGAGGCTTCTCTCCAGGAGTAGTTGCTGCTGGCTTCCAAACTGATCGGGCATCTCTGAGCCTCGTCCTCTGGAGCTGAAACCAAAAATACTGCGCTTCTTGTCTTTGATCGTAGTTGGAGCAGAAAGGGTCTTGTTGCCCCAGCTCTCCAGGTTTTGGATCGGTGCACCATTGCTCGGACCTGAAATTGATGGGTAGTTTCGGGAACTCTCACTGGAGAAGGACCCGTTCTTTGGCGAATGTGCGTGAGCTTCCCTGGCTTCTCGGTGAGTTGGTCCGCGGATTGGCGCTTCAGCAGCAATTGTGTCATCATAGCTAATACCCTGGACTTGATTGGACTTCTCAGTCTCTGGGGGACTGTCCTTTCTGCGAGAACGAGATGAGTCTTTGCCATTGTTCTCACGTTGGGGTTTGGTAAGAACGGCGGGTCGTGTAGATCCCTCTGTGGGGGAGCCCTCTTCTTGCCAATCGACGTGTTGCAATAGTGCCTCGACCCATGCGTCTCGTTCCTCGTCGCTTTCGGCGCATAGAACGTGCCGGACAAGACTTGACGAATCTTTACGTTTTGGTTCCAAAATGAGGAATGCATGGCGGTATTGGTTATCCTCGGAGTCGTCGCGCCGCTGTGGAGATTGGTTGGACTGCTGCTGGGACTGTTTGCCGATCTGCGCAGAGTATAGCTTAATGGTCCCGAGATGAGCACCGCCTGCCATCTCGTAGTATCTGAATTCAGGACCATCAAGGACGAAATATCGTGCTTTCCAACCACCGAAATTTTTGCCACGCTTCGTCAAATAGCCTTCTTTTCGTGTCTTGCCTTTAGGAGCGGGTGTAACTTGGGCTGCGGTCGGCTCCGGAGCTAGAGCGTCCCCATTCTGTGCACCAATCACATCTGTAGAAAAGAAGTCGCAAACTACGAGAGCCGCTTTCTCGGTCAGAGGCGTCTCGAGGATGGTATCGAAATAGTGGTTAAGAGCGGCTCTCCTGGCGTCGATCTTGGCAGGTGCATGGCCGCTGAAGAGAGCGCGGTCGGGAAGCTTGCCGTTGAAGTCACTTGAAGACTTCAGTTGTGCGTCAAGCGCGGGTAAGGCCATGATGGTCTTCTCCATGCGCCACAGTTGCTTTCCATCCGAGCGTGCATAGACGGCAAGATGGAAAACTGGATCCTCTTCTTGCGGCTTGGGCGCCAAGAAGCTCAGGCGTGAGGGTCGGAGCCTGGAGGATGACACCTTCACTTCGATAGATGGCAATGCATTCGGGGGGAGTAACAGCCCAGGATACTGATCTGACACGAGTCCTCGATAGACATGCTCGGTGGTAGAGAGATCACCGCTGGCTGCATTGCTATCCGTTTCCGCGCTTGGTTGCGCATTGGGCGGCTTCAGCAGATCCGATGATTGTTGCTTTGCTAGCGCAAGCGGTTCAGGTCGGGGTACCTGTGGTGACGTGTAGGACTGAGGGGTGCCAGGTGGCAGTGGGACCGGTTGACGCGCGGTCCGCGGTGGAGGCTGGGAAACCCCATTTGCACCGGATCTTGGAGACATCGGGGGTGAAGCTAGAGATTGTTTCGGGTTTCTTGGCAGAGGCGAACCCATCGGTCGGTCTCCAGGCCGAGGGCTGGTCGGGAGACCCGGGCTCATCAAAGGCGGAGACCCTACACTTCGTTGGGCCATCGTTGAGCTTTCTGAATTCGTAGGGCTAAGGAGCGCGTTTAGTGAGTTTGCAGGCGGATGGCGAGGTGAAAGAGGAAGGCCCGCCTGGATGGGGCTGAACTGCCGCGGAGACAAAGGAGCTGCTGCGGCTTGGTCCTGCTCAACTGAAGGACTTGCAGTTGCGGATTGTGACTTGCTCTTGCTCTCGCTCTTCTGCTTCTTGGACTTGCTCCGGGCCTCTTCCTGTTGCGCTAGAGATTCCCGAATACGATCATCTTCCTCACGTGTTTTTCTCCGTCCGCGCTCAATGATGGGAATCTCATCAACTTCCAAGGTATCGTCGTAGTCGGAGTCATCTTGCTCGGCAGCAGCCGCTTGATGAAGATGGGCACTAGGCTTTCCTGGTTTGGACAGATTGAGAGGGGCCGGAGGCGCTTTTCTCAGGGGATGTGCCGGCTTTGCTGGAGGTGTGTCGAATCCATCTCCTCCAAGTATAGGTGTTGCCTGTGTGAGCTGTAATGCGGGCGCGCTCAACTGTCCCTCGCCAGGAGCGGGGTCAGCCTTGGGCGGTGGCGTTCGTGGTCTTGCGGGTTCGTTGGGTGGTTCTACAGTCGGAGTGTTCTCGTCGACAAGAGCATTGAGCCCAAGCCCTTTGCTTGCGACAGCGAGTGGTTTCACAGAATAGTCGGTCGGAGAATTTATGCTCGATGCAGGGTTGGATGCCGTGTGCACGTCCGAGTGAGCGGGCGAGTGCGCCAATTGAGCGTCCGGGATCAATTGGTGTGCGGACGTCTCCTGTGTAAGCGGCGATGCTTTGTGTTCGGCGGGCTTCGTTGCTGTGCTCGCCTTGGCGGAATCCTCCAGTCTCTCGCTCGGGGCTGGCGACTGGCTCTCGTCACGTTCCACGACAGACTCAAAAGTGTCCGACCTCTTCGGTGCGCCGGGTAGTGGTGGCACCTGGTTGGCGTACTCTTTCAATTTCTTCCGGTAACGGTCCTTGTCCTTCAATGACCGCTCGAGGTCTTTTTGCAGGCCAATTATCATGGACCGCTGTTTCTCTACCAGCCGCCAGAGTTGTCCGTTGTGGTTCGATGCACTTTGTTCCTTTTTCCACATGGCCAGCAGTGCCGCCTCGGGCGACCCGGCGGCTGCTATGAGGGCTGCCATATCCGGCGGGTTCGCAGTGCTTGTGTCCTGTGACGGGCGCGATCCATGGCTGGGATTCACACGGTAGGATTGCGAGGCACTCGAGGACAGCGACGATGCGGCGGAGTCTATGGACGGGTTGCGCTGCGGCGTGGGCCGGGCTTCTGGTCGGCTCGGCCGCGACGGGGGGAGCATGGCAACAGGTGACGCTGGCGGCGAGATGCCGGCCGACGACAGGACTGGAGCAGACGCGTTGCGCAGCTGGGCATACGAGGACGGCTTCGCGGGCTGAGTGCCGCTCCGCGAGGGTATCCGCGGGGGAGTAGGCGGGCTCGCCCGGGACGGCGTGGGCGCAGCTGCGGTGTGGATGTCCTCCTCAGCTAGCAGGGCATCGAGCTTCTCGCGCGGCGAGCGTGGACCGTCGTGATAGGCGGCCGCGGCGTGCGGTGAGCGCGGTGTCCTTGCTGCGGCTCCGCTGCTTAGAGCTGAATGCTGGAGCGGCGTCGGTCGTCGACGCCCTGGAGGCTCCTGGGGATGCGGCGGGGCCTGCTCGTTGCTCGGGCGCGTCGTCTCGCGCAGCGACCGAATGCCCTCACGCAGCGAGGGGGACGAGAGGAGGGGCGCGGCGGGCGGCGACGTCAGTATGGCGGTTGAGGGAGTGGTGGTGGTGTCCTCTGCGGATGCTCCATCGCCATTGCGCTGAAGCATGACCGTTCGGTTGCAATGCTGGTCTCAAACCAGCCTAGCTGCCGACCAGGGTGTGCTCTACTTTGACGGAAGGGGACCCTCGTCGGTACACTGGAACGGGCGCAGTGGGGTCTGCGTCTCGTAACGTTTCCTGAGCTGCTGGGTGAATTGGCTGCAGATGGACTCAGACAGAGACGGCACAGTAGGGCCCATGGATGGCGCGGCCAGCAGTCAGTCGGAGTCGAGTGCCTGGGCGCGCAAGGTTTGTATGAAGATGTGCCGGATGTAATTTGGGCCTCCAACGCCTTTCCCCATTCCAGCGCCTGTCGCCAGGGCCAATGGGCGTTCCTGCATCGAGCCGAGTTGATGGACGGCCAGGCGCCTGCTTTGTCCCCATCTCGCCTCCCCCCCTCATGGCTGCAAGCAGGCAAAGCGCCTTTTGCGCACTCCCAAAGCTGAAACGGCTCTGGCCGTACCTCTGGCGCGGCCGCGCTCTGCGGGCGCCAACCTGCCCATCGGCGGGCTCGATTGGGCCGTCCACGGCGGATGGCGTCCCATCTGACTCTGGCCGCCATCATGACAGGAGACCCCTCACGCATACGAGCGCTGCTGGCCGGCCACGGCAGCAGTGCGCAGCAACAGGCAGAGCAGCGAGTCTCTGCTGCTGTGGTGGAAGCATGTCACTGGCTGCGCGCCGTCTGTAGTGCTCTGCCCGCTGCTAGAGCGGCCCTCCCTGCTATATCAGACGAAAGCAGCCCTCCACCGTCTTCACAGACGCAGGCCCAGCGCATCAGGCGGTCAGCAAAAGGGGCCGTTCTCGAGCGCCTCTGCCGTGCCATTGGCCGGGGCATCGTTATCTCGTTGAGTGTTTGATGGCTGCGAATTCAAGCATTCGCCAGAGCAGAGGCGAAGCTTTTGGCCGCTACCAGGGCCATTCATCAAATAGAAAACGGTAATCTACCCAAGCTGCACCCTGAGCACAGTCCCCGTTCTCCACAGCGACGCCACCTGGCATGCCACATCTCGCGTCTCAGTATGGCCTGTGCTACCACACAGTGAGGGCGCTGCTACAGGCGGCTGATTTGATATCGCATTGGAAACATTTCCAGCCTTGTGTGCGCCAGAAATCGTACGACAATCGATTGCCCGCGCTGCAGCTGCGTTGCCCTCTTCTCCTGGTTGCCAGCCTGAGGCCCGCCTGCTGCGGCAGCTGGACATACTTGGAGAACGCTCGCATATCTCATGCGCGGGCAGCCGCCGCTACTCACGGGCTAGGACACAACAGTCGATGAACCTGCGTGTGAGTCCGGGTTGCTGCATGTGCGGAGGTGTCTAAAACGCCAGATTACAGACCACCTCCCTCGGTTCGCGGACTGCTGCAGAACTGCGTCAGGGGGGAAAGAGGGCATTCGGGAGGGTCTCCTTCCTTCCCATCCTTAAGAGATGTACCACTTTCGGCCGCTGCGTGGAGATGAAGTGCGACTCGAGCAGTGCCTTCCGCTTTGGGACGCAGCATCCCCTACAGGCACAGCCCGTTTATTTCAGGAGCCCAACTCCATCGATATGCACCCGCACTCTGCCACTCTGCTGCAAGTCCCAAGATCCCAACGTTCCGCGTTCCTCTTCTTCCGGTGATCTTCTACAATTCATCCGGTCTGCATTATCGCCGAGCCTGACACACCTACGAGTAAATGCAATAACACTACTGCAGGTCCAGAAGTTAGAAGACTGGAACCTGGAGCAGCGCAGATCCGGAGACTCTTCCAAACTTTTCCAAGAACACCTTTTCTTACACCAAGCCCTCAAGCCACGCATTTTCGTGGCTTCTCATGCTGCTCCCAAACAGTATGGCGGCATGTCAAATCCTTCTCCTCGACGTGCTATTTTTGACCGTTTGTTTCTTTGTGCCCGACAGGAATACCTCGGGTCCGCCTTTAAGCGTCGTCGGGAATTGCATGCAGGTACATCCTGCGACTCCTAATTATCGAGTCTGCCTGTTGGGGAAAGCAGCTTCCGGACCAGCAGCCGTTGCCATCTCGCACGGTATCCAGGGCAGTCTTCTCACGAAGATTAGAAATTTCTTCCAATCCCGAACATGTGTAGAGATGCTAAGGCCGAGATTCAATAACGCCTCATCGACGCCTTGAGTTTGCATCTCCATCCGAGCACCCATATACCCCAGCCTTCCGTGTCTAATGGAGATCGATCTCCTGGCTCGTCCATGGATTCGGCTTCCCGTGGATGATTGTGCGCATCATCTAGCCTATTGCCGTTGGGGAGCTGTTCTTGAAGATGTTTGTTTTGTCGAGCGTCCAACCGCTTTGGTCCGTGGTGACACCTTCAAATCCGAGCTTCATATAAGGCTGATAGAAGCATGATTGCTTTTAGTGATGAGATCGAAACAATTATCTTGAGTGAGAATATATGCTGGGCCGACGCAGGTGGTCGCCGAGCACCACGTACGCATTTCTATCATATCGGCCCTGTCCAGGAGTTTCTCCGCAACAAGTACACGGTGGAGACGAAAGTATATGACCAAGTCATTACGATGTCATGCAAGCAAAGACATTATGATGTCGAGATTAGGAATAGATATGTGGACAAAGACTTGTACCACAGGTCTCCCAGCGCTTTGCTCGGTTCACTTTTAGCTGGTACCTGGAATTGGTGTGACAGTTTTGGTCCTCCTCGAAGCTATAGTAATGTACTCGCACTCGGGGATCGTCGAAAATCATGGTGCATAGGCGTCAGCCGTGGGTCGTTGTCGGCCTTTAAATATCCCTAATCGCTTGTCACATGTGATCTGATAAGTCTGCCACTGCAGAGGTAGCAGGCCAATTAGGACCTTTCGAACGAGACCTGGGAGCTTTCGAACACGTATGTTGATCCGAGCAACTTTGCATTGATCATCTCGTATCCTTACAGTACCGCGTCTGGTCTCAATTCTATTCATGCTGTACAATATGATACAATGGCATTCAGGGATCCTCCTCACATCTGTACTCGACCGGAGCCACCTCGTTCTATCTTGTTCAGCCGCCTTGCCGTGGCAATCTACTGGGGTCAGCATCCAGTACCAGTTCTCCCACAACGGCGTCCTCACTTGTGTCCTTGTCCGCTGGCCTCGCACCGGCAATCCCATAGCGTGCCGACGTCCTCGGTATGTGCCCATATCTTTCAATCTTCTTATGTTGTCTTGCACCTCTCTCCGTAAGTCATTCTCGATCTTCATTTCCGATAGCTCCGCTGTGAGATCCATGACTGTTGAGTTCTTCAAGGAGCCGACTTTCGCCCACGGCTGGATGTGGAATCGCGCCATGATGCGCTGCGACACTTTGGGGCCGATGCCATAGAAGGTCTCGAGTGAACGCTGCGGCTTTGTTAGACCGGTGCTAGCGACGCGGAGGAGTGCAGTACTTTTACGAGCGTCTGCTCAGTGAAATTGAAGCCAAAGATGAACACCTGCAGGCATTAGCGCATCCCTTGAAGCCCAATTGAGTGCATACCATTGCACCGGGTGAAGCAAAAGCAGTTTTTGACGGTGTTGAAGAACTTCTGCGACTCGGGGTCTCTTGCCTAGGCCGCACCAGCAGCGGTTGCGAAACAGGAAGGCGCGGAAAAAGGAAACGCCGAGGCACCACGTTTCAAGAGCCACCAGCCATCGTCCCTCCTCCGCAAGGGCATTCCGTTATCCACATAAGAACCCCACACCCCAATTGAAGGCAGACAATCACACACCATGCTTTCTCTCCAGCGAATCGTCATTTCGGCGTTGCTGATTCTTTCTATAACTTTTGTGTTCTTTGCGCAGACTACCGAAGCTGCAAAAGGACCTAAGATCACCCACAAGGTATGCAGCTGTGCCAGCTAATGGAGGCACTCTAAGTTAACGAACGAATAGGTCTACTTCGACATCGAGCATGGCGATGAGAAGCTTGGCCGCGTCGTAATCGGTCTGTATGGTGGCACCGTCCCCAAGGTAAGCAACCCGCGTCCTTCTGCCCCTCCTGTCGACCCTGCCTAACATCTCCTGCAGACCGCTGAGAACTTCCGGTATGGCATGCAGTACTGAATCTAGACGCGGCATGAAGCTCACAATAGTGCAGTCAATTGGCTACTGGTCAGAATGGCTATGGATACAAGGGCTCCACCTTCCACCGCGTCATCAAACAGTTCATGATCCAAGGTGGTGATTTCACCAACGGTGACGGAACTGGCGGCAAGTCCATCTACGGCCAGAAGTTCCCGGATGAGAACTTCAAGCTCAAGCACTCCAAGAAGGGCATTCTCAGTGAGTTCCCACCTTAGTACGGAGACGACATCAGGCTAACAGCTACAGGCATGGCCAACTCTGGTACGTAACTCTGCCGAACACGAACACGTCGCAATATTGAAAGCGCCACGACCCCCTGGCCGGCACCAAAGGTCTTGACCAAAGGGCCTTAACACCCCTCCGGATGAGCTTTACTGACAAGTTTTACTGACAACCATCGTAGGAAAGGACACTAACGGAAGTCAATTCTTTATCACCACCGTCGTCACCAGCTGGCTCGATGGCCGCCACGTCGTCTTCGGCGAAGTCCTCGAGGGCTACGAGATTGTCGAGCAGATTGAAAACGTGCCCAAAGGCCCCGGTGATAAACCGCAGAAGACGGTGAAGATTGCCGACAGTGGGGAGCTGGAAGTTGGACCCGAAGGTATACATGTTGAGCTTTGAGCAGTGTTGTGGCTGCGAGATGCTGGAGAGGCGCTGATATTTCGTTCACTTTCAAGTATACGGGGCAGCTGAACCTGCTATTCCAGGCGACAATCTCGACGTTATTTCCTCTCAGCAAACACTGGCCGACGTGGCTGATATCGCAAAGTCAACTAGTGAACCAACAAAGCCGTCTACCCCAGCTCCTCCAGTACATAGCGATTTTGACGACGGGCTGTCGATGGGGCAAAAGCTGTTCTTTCTAGGTGTCATCGTTGGTCTCTGCGCCCTTTTTTTGCGTTCGCGGGGCGGAAACGGAGCGGACAGTTTCAAAGTGAAAAGCATGGCTTAGATAGAGTCGAGTACCACGATAGCAGGAAATGGAGCGCGTTCACAGGCTTGCGTTGCCCATGCCGGCGATACGGTAGCGCAGATCGCTTCCGCAGAGCCCCCCGTGCACATCGCGAGCGTAAGACATCCACACTTATGTACATTTACACTGTAAAAGTCCCACCCCGCCAGCGTCAGGCACAACGCATGCCAAATAATGTGTGACGCAATCCGCCGCGGCCTGCGAAAAACTCGCAACACGGACGCGAATGAGCCAGTGAGAGGCCGCCTGAAGAAATTTTGAAGGCTCGCCCCCGACGCTCTCACCGCCGCTTGGGCCAGTGATACTAATCGGGACTAGCTCCTTCTGTGGCGAAGACCTTTCAAAATCTCCTGCAGCGCTCGCCCCAAACCTCCTCCCACTCATCAACCCCTCCCTGTGTGCAGCTACAAACCTTTTACACCACAGTACAGGTGAAGTCCCTTCTTTTGGTCTTCACTCTCATTTCTTCGGTCGTTTTTGGAAAGAGGTGCTTCCTTTTTCCGGCCACGACGAGTTTCAGGCGCGTTTCTGCCTGCACGTTCACGACTCTCATCTTCACTGGGACGACGAGTTTTTCTCCGTAGCTCACCGCCGAGTTTCTGAGCTATATTTTCGCCATCTTCTTACGGCCTCACCGACCACTTCGCTCAACCGAACAACGATAACCACACCCTCGCCCATTATGGCTGAACAACTCGATATGGGTCGTCTCAATCTACACGACTCGCAGCACGCTCCCGGCGGCTTCCAACCGGAGCGCGCTGCCTACATCCCCCCTCACATGCGTCGTCAGGCGCCAGCTGGTGGTCCTCCGCCCGCGATGGACGGCCCGCCGCCGATGATGAACGGTGGCGCCGGTCTGAACGGCAGCGCTTGGGGTCCTGGGTCAGTAAAGTCTACTCTAACATTACCCGGAGCGTCACTCACACGTCGCAGGCAGCCGCAGCAATTTGGCGGTCCTCAGCAGCCGCGCCCGAATAATGGCGGCGGCGGTAACTGGGCCAACGCGCAGGCCTTCACCCCTCGAGGCAACGACGGTCCCCCGCGCGCACAAAACGGAGGCGGCTGGGGAGCCCCTACCGGCAAATTCGACCCTTCTGCCTACGGCAAGCCCGGCGCAGGTGGCAGTGGAGCTTCTGCACGTGGATCTGGCGACGGACAGTGGCGAGACGGCAAGCATGTCCCAGGCCCATCCAACCCGCGCGTCGAACGTGAGCTTTTTGGAGTGCCCAACGATCCGTCAAAACAGCAGACCGGTATCAACTTCGAGAAGTACGATGACATCCCCGTTGAAGCGTCCGGTCAGGGCGTCCCAGAACCCGTCAACGCCTTCACCAACCCGCCTCTTGATGACCACCTCATCAGCAACATTGAGCTGTCCGGCTACAAGGTTCCCACTCCCGTCCAGAAGTATTCTATTCCCATCGTCATGGGCGGGCGTGACTTGATGGCTTGTGCCCAGACAGGTTCCGGCAAGACTGGCGGCTTCCTATTCCCCATCCTTTCTCAGGCCTACCAGCATGGTCCAACTGCTGCTCCAGCGGCGGCATCTGGAGGTTATGGTTATGGACGCCAGCGCAAGGCATACCCCACGTCTTTGATCCTGGCTCCGACTCGTGAGCTGGTGTCCCAGATCTACGATGAGGCCCGCAAGTTCGCTTACCGCTCCTGGGTCCGCCCTTGTGTTGTCTATGGTGGTGCCGACATTGGCTCCCAGCTTCGCCAGATTGAGCGTGGCTGTGATTTACTCGTCGCCACTCCTGGTCGCTTGGTCGACTTGATTGAGCGTGGCCGCATTTCGCTTCAAAATATCAAGTACCTCGTTCTCGATGAGGCCGATCGTATGCTGGACATGGGTTTCGAGCCGCAGATCCGCCGCATTGTTGAGGGCGAGGATATGCCCCCCACTTCTGCGCGTCAAACTCTCATGTTTTCCGCTACGTTCCCGCGAGATATCCAGATGCTCGCTCGCGACTTTTTGAAAGAGTACATCTTCCTTTCGGTTGGTCGTGTCGGCTCCACTTCCGAGAACATTACTCAGAAGGTTGAGTATGTTGAGGATATGGACAAGCGTTCCGTTCTTCTCGATATCTTGCACACGCACGGCGCTGGTCTGACCCTTATCTTCGTCGAGACCAAGCGCATGGCTGATTCGCTTTCCGATTTCCTGATCAACCAGGGCTTCCCGGCAACCTCCATCCACGGAGACCGCACGCAGCGCGAGCGCGAGAAGGCTCTCGAGATGTTCCGTACCGGCCGCTGCCCAATCTTGGTCGCCACTGCCGTTGCTGCTCGAGTAAGTTGTTTTTCTTAATGAAAGAGTGTTACTGACAGAAGATAGGGTCTTGATATTCCCAATGTCACTCACGTTGTCAACTACGATCTGCCCACTGATATTGATGACTACGTTCATCGTATCGGCCGTACTGGACGTGCCGGAAACACTGGTATATCCACTGCCTTCTTCAACCGTGGCAACCGTGGTGTCGTTCGTGACCTCATTGATTTGCTCAAGGAGGCCAACCAGGAGGTCCCATCATTCCTCGAGAGCATTGCCCGTGAAGGCTCAGGCTTCGGTGGCGGCCGTGGCGGTCGCGGCGGCGGTCGTGGTCGTGGCGGTGCTACTCGCGATGTCCGTCGTTACAATGGCGGTGGTGGAGGTGGAGGCTTTGGTGGTGGTGGTGGCTTCGGAGGTCCGCCTTCGGGTGGTGCGGGCGGCTATGGAGGCTACCCACCCCCAGGTGGTGGTTATGGAGGCCCTCCTGCTGGCGGTTACGGCGGCGGTAGCGGTGGCTTCGGTGGTGGCAGCTATGGCAACCCATCCGGCCCCGGCGGCAACTCCTGGTGGTAAACACCATATTTCGCACACCACCAAGCGAGGCCCTGGACCTAATTCCTTTTCACGATACCCGGGTCATCGCGTCGCCCAACGGCGACTTCGGCCTACCCAGCATATTCCCACGTATGCTTGAGGCCTTTCGTGCAGCTTTCTAACTCTGCGACTTTTGTTTCCATGGTTTACTGCGTTTTGTCCGGTCACGACTCGGAATTCCGGAACCTCATACCCCATCAGCATATAGACATCGACTGTTTCTTTGCGGACATGCGTCTTTTCGAGCTCTGCATACTCAGGATATCCGGCGCTTGATCGCTCACATGGTGGTCGATCTATAGACGGCGGAGGCACAAGGCCTTCAGGACATTTCACGAACATTTTATGCCTCCGCTCTTCCTGCTCCAGCTGCTTGGGGTCAACGTTAGATCTCGTTTCCCGGTTTTCGAGATACCGACCTGTTTTCATTTCCTTTTTCCACACCTAAAAGCGATTCCTTATTCCCTGTCATACCCCCTCAGCGAGCGAGTTTTTTCGTCGTCTTTCACGAAGCCGAGAGAGCTCACAGTGGATCTTTTTGGACGACGGAAAAGTTGCCGGTTATCGCACATAGATGGCGTTCACAAGGGTTTGATCCTTTTCTAATGAGCCCTCTGTTTGGGGGCTTCGGTGAAGGATATACCCCGACTTCGGCGACTATCATGGCTGTGTGGGCCAGCTCGCGGTGGGAAAGCTTTGGTTTGCATCTACATGGCGATCCTCTCGTGACATGGGCGAGGAATCACAAAAAAGTGCTGAGTTATTTGAGTCGGATGGTTTACTTAATAGACTAGTCTCGTGCAGCGAAAAGCTGCTCTATGAATGCAAGTAGCTTCTCTATCAGGTATGGACTCCACCGTCCCGATGCAGAGTGCGATGAAAAGACGTTCCGAGTTATATTTGACACCCGGACGGGCTCTGTGATGGATTGCATATATGCAGAAATCTCGAGCTGCCACTTCTGCGCTAGCACGTGATTGCCATCGTGAGATATCGATCCTGGAATCTGCGGCTGGATACCAGCGGAATATTGTTGTTCCTTGCCGAGCTTCCGTAATGTTTTCCAACTCGGAACGCTTATGATCAGAACCGTGGTCCTAGCTGGTGCTTCATTGAACATTCCCTATATGCTTGCGTATGTTCGGGAACCTGCCCTCTGAGGGTAACGTCTGCCAGCATCCTTGCGCCATCCGAAACCTTGCACAACGCCGCGACCGAGCTCCTCGACATGGATACAGACACAGCCTCAGCAGGCGCACCACGCGCCGAAGAGCCCGACTCCAGAAACAGCTTGCGACACATTCTCGCCGCCGATCCCGCAGCCATGGACGATGCGAAGCTCTCCTCCGCTGAGCAGGCCGACACGCCCGGCGCCGAGGACATGGACGCCCAGGGCGACGACGCCTCAAAGTCGCAGAAGCCGTACTACACCGCGAACCCCACCACGATGCGCCGAAATGCGAACGGCAGCGTGTCATCAGTGTATTCCGGCAACAAGATTCGGCATCTCAAGAAGGAGGACGGTATTCCGCTCTGGCGCAAGGACATCCAATTCGACTTCCTCAAATACGTTTTTGAGGACGAACAGAAGGTCTTCACGAAGATAGATGGGAGTACGGGACATAGCTTTGCGGATATCTATCTGGATGCGATGGCTAAAAGCAGCAAATGCAGCAAGATACTCAAGGACAAGCTGTTGACGGAGCGCCCTGCGGCGATCAACATGGCTATGGTGTGCCTGTTGGTCAATGTTGGAAGGATGAACACTACGTTGAACTGTATGGCATACTCCGCATACATTAGCTTCGCTAACACCTGCAGTCTTCCCTGAAATGCGCGCGCAGCTCCGGACCTACCACTCGATCCCTTCCCTCCAAGCCCACCAGGACCCCAACGCATATAAGCAGTTACAGGATGCCCCTCGGTTGAAATCTATACTGAAAGGCGCTACCGAAGACAATGAGCAGCCGAGTACCATTGAAGACATTCGCGAGAAGGCCGTCCCGAGAACCAACCCCGTCAACCTCATCTTCGTCCTCTCGCAATATGCGCCCAAGATCTCCGAGCTCCATTTCTTCCCACCCCGCGACTTCTTCGACCTTGTCATGCGGTCAAACTTGAGCAGTCGGAGCAGGGCGACTGCTTTCTTGTGGCTCATGTGGTGGTATCTTGAAAGCGAGTTCACCAAGGAAGATGCTCTCAACAATCCGTTTGGGCCGGGACAATATGGCCCACCTGATGAGACTGCCACCGCGGGCATGCCTATCAAGTGTCCACCTTTCGACTTCTTGACTGCCGAGATGGAGGCATTGGAGAATGTGGACACCGTGGATGAGAAGAATTTCGGCGAGATAAAGCGCAAGGAGAGAATAGGTATGGGTTCATTCGCTGATATATCGATGTATACTGACTAGGCGCTAGCTATTCTGGAGAGTGACATGGCCCCAGTGGTAACGGGACCCAAACGGACGAACAAGAAAGGTGAGGTCGGCCTCGTCGTCTTTCCAGAGCAAGCTTTAATGTCGCAACAGCGTTCAATCAGAATCCCGTCTTCTCAGTGTTGGCAGAAGATGGCGCTTCTACGCCTGGACGGGACCGCCAATCGCCATCACATGGTAAGACCGCAGTTTGGAAACGAGTGGTGCAGGATGTTAACGGAGACTAGGTTCAGCAAGAGGCCGTGGAAAGCTAGCCAAATCCATCATCGAACGAGAATACGGCTCAGATACCGACCGCACTCGTTCAGCATCCCCTCCTACTAGCATATCCAATTTGGGCAAGAAATCCACCCCCAACATGCGCATCAACACGCTGCTCAACGATGAAGGGTCAGCGTCCACGCCCGCGCCCAAAGGACCCGGTCGCGGCAATTGGTCCCGCAAAGCCAACGCCAGTGCCAAAGGCTTTAGATCTAGGCTTGACCAGGCGACATCACAGGATGGGCAGTCCCCGTCTGGTAACGCACCGACCTTTTCCGGGCCTCATGGTTTCTACCTCCCTCTTAATGGGTCAGATCCTGCTCATAAGCGCACACGACCGTTAACACAACACCAATTAGCAGTTGAACAGTACCGGCGACGGCGTGTGGAGGTCATCCTCGACCGCGGTATTCGAGTTGAATACAGGGCTGCCGCTAAACGGCGGCGCGCACAATCTCCATTCCTGCGAGCGTGGATCCGCTGCAAGGGAATGCAGGACGGATATGATACCGATGATGAGGCCAACACCCAGGCCTCCCACCAGGGAGACATGGATACGGGAGCCAGAACCCAGACACCCATCCCTGCCGGCCTCATACCTATCGACTTCGGTGGTGAGGTCGATGATCACGGCGAGGAGGCATACTATCGCACAAAAATGCTCAACCGAGCGCTGAGACGTCTGGAACGCTGGGAAGAAAACAAATCTATCACCCGCACCAAGCCAAAGGCCTCTCATCGCCGACATGAGAATGGAGCGAACGGTGCATCAGCACAAGACGATAGGGACGATGATTATGGCGACGAAGACGAAGACATGCAAGATGCCGACGATGCCTTAGAGCAGCGCGAGGACGAAGACATGGATAGTGATGAGGACGAGGAGAGGGTATATGATCCTCATACGCTGCCGCCATTGCCGCAGATGGGTTAGCAGCCCATTCAGCAAGAACAACCGCTTACAATCTCACCGGTCCGTCCACGCGCAGTCTATCCCGCAATGCTGGTGTCCCCATCTTTTTCACAGACACATCCAACGTCTCATCCACAAATGCATTCACCAAGTCATCCGCAAATACCTCAACAACAATATCCTAGCCCGCTTCATCCGCGCATGCTGCAATCGGCCCATTTACACATGCTTCAGACATTGCCCCCGAGCTTCAATCGGCAATCCCCATACGGACCTGGCGTTCATCCGCCTATGCAACAACACTTTTCCGCACCTACAGGTTGGCAGCCCGGGTACTGGTCGCCTTTTCATCACGCTTATCATGGTGGGCCCGCTCACAGTGCGTTGCCTCCCAGTAGATACTCTCCGGAACGCTATGAGCCAAACCCGCAGTAGTGGTCGACGTCGACCTCGTTCGCGTTACTAAGATACGCCTGGATGACTTTTCCATGGGCCACTTGCGATGGCAGCGGTCACAGGGTGGACTTTGGAGCCTTCGCCCCCGGACTTTTGTACATTTTACCTACTTTCATTTGGTCTATTTTATAACAGTTTTGTCACGGTGGACCTGGGAGCGGCTACTGTTCTATTGTAAGCGTGTATTCGGTCAGGGTTACTGTTGGACCACTTTCTAGGAGAGTATGCTGGGACTCGGGGGGTTTATGTGGTATCCGGTGGCTAGCGTTAACGGAACACTCGGTATCTTTGTTTTCAAGCTGTATGTATTGCAGGGTGTATGGGCTGGTCTGGTTATGGATTTGGTTGTATAGTCTTGATATGTCGTCGAATAGAATTCGATGCTGAACTACTCTATATGAACGGTAGGCTCGGTTGCTCAACACTCGGCCCGAGGAGTGTTGCTTGTTGTTCGTTTGATGTGTTATGCTTTTCTCATCTTCAAAGCTTAGGGTATCATACAGCGCTATTCTCGCTCCCGCACCTTCGCCTTCACCGTCCTCAAACCCCGGGCTGCACAACACCACACTCAACCAATTCCACCTCCATACTCTCCAGATCAACCAACACAATCTGCCCCGTCTCTCTAAACTTTGGCACCGCTACAAGCAATACCTTCTGTCCCGCCGGTCCCTCAATCACCCTCCTCCCAAACTTCTTCATATTTCCCGCAAGGTAGATATGCGGACATTCTCTCAGCAGCAGGGGGTCGTCGTCCTGGAATGGATAGCACCATAACGTATCCGGCGCCGTAGGCGCTATACACCGCCACCGAAGCATCATCTCCATGACTTCTATTGGGTGGACGTCTTCAACGTACTTGAGCAGGTCTTCGACCGTTTGTCCGCCAGTCCCGAGGACCCTCCACCCTTCGATATCGCCTTCCCACGGGTTTGTCACGGAGTCAAGGCCGTGCAGTGTTTCGTTGGATAGTGCGGGAGGGTTGGCGAAAGATCGGCTGTGGGGGAAGAGCGCGGGGTGGAGTGGTTGCTGGGGGAGAGCGACGTTTGCGGGGTCAGAAGCGCCCGGTAGTATGGTTATTGGCATCGTGGGCAGAACTTGTGTGAGGAAGGAGTCTAGTTTCTCGGCGGGCGTGGCGTTGTATGCGGACGCGTCGTAGCCGTAGACGTGTTTCTTTTGGTTCTTCTTCGTGGCGAAGTCTTCGCGGGATAGGATGGGAGAAGCGTGAGAGAGGGAGTCGCCGGCGACTATGAGGCGGGTGATTTGTGCAGCATTCGACTGATCGGTTGGTCCTGTCGCTTCGCCTGTCAGGTATTCCAACAGCAGATCCAGAGTGAGGTCGTCATCTTCTGTGCCTGTAATCCCCAGTCCCGACACGATTGCCACTTTGCCAGACTTCTCGCGCTTGGTCTTGGTCACAGTCGTACGGTCAGAGTCTTCGCGCTCCCACCGCTGGGGTTGTCGGGGTAGATCTGCAAATTGGGTTGCAATCACTTGGAATGAGCCGTCTGCTTGTTCGGTTCCGAGCGCTGCGAGAATGCATCCCGTTACGTAGGTTGAGTTCAAGGTCTCGCCTATTACGCGGAGGCGCCCGGATTCGTCTTCGAGCATCATGTCGTCGGCGCCGGAAGAGTTCACGTATGTCTCGCGGGGTGGAGGGGCGACTATCCAGTGCTGGCATGCATGTCAGCTTGGGTGCCTGAAGACAGGGCAGGCATGGGAGGCATTCGTACCTCTTTGGATATATCGTCCAGAACATTGGGCTTCAGGTTCATCTCCATATACACGGTACCAACAACCCAGCAAAGCTCGCCCTGTCGTACATCGAGGACTCGCTCGACATATGTGGCCTTCTCTCCTCCCAGCTTATGCGTGTCAGCCAATACCATGACATAGACCGGCCACCCAGCCATTCTCTCAGTTTGCGGCCTTCAAGGTCTGTGCCGTACCTCGAAATCATCCCAGGCCTCATGCGCCTTCTGTATGACTGCTTTCTTCAACAGAGCTAACCGGAGGAAGTACATGTCGGCATATTGCTGCTGGTAGTGCTTCTCAGCACCCTTTGGGAGCGCAAATGTATGGAGCGGCTTGTACGAGGAGGCATTTCGAGAGGGGACGGACGTGGGGTCTTTGCTAGAGAGCCGTTAGTACATTCTCGGGGATGCCAATCGCGGAACTCACAAAGGCTCGCCAATAAGCATACTGCCATCTTTTGGGATCATTACTACGGGGGAGCAGGGAAACAGCGAAACAAATGCGGCGTGTTGTGGTGGGGGACTTTGGGCGCGAGAGTTGCAGGTCGGAGAGTTGCTTCGCGGGAGTCGCGTTCGCGACGCGCTTACCCAGTTGGGCTGTCTTTGAACTCTAGTGAAATGATCGACGACTAGGGCGATACGACGACAGTCAACTCGATTAACTTTTCAGTCCTGCATACGAGCTCTTGCACTACTATCTTATGGTACAATCCTTACCCACAGGCTCGCGCATATGCACCTGATGGGCAACGATTCACATCAAGCCAGGCAAGCGGATGTCTCGGCTAGTTACAGAGTACGAAGCGGCGGGCGCAGTCAGAAGATTTTTCTGCAAGTGTTACGGTATCACAGTGTAATACAATGACCAACAAGAACCATCAATGCAATAGTTGGCAATGCAGCTACTGGGTAAATTCCATTGCGATCACCATCTTCGACGACATGGACGAGTAAAACACTGCACAGAGGAGTTGAATGTGAGGTATGAATCTAGTGTTCGGTTGATATTATTAAGCAGTGCCAGTTGTGGCAACTATCTATGTTCCTCCAATACCATATTCCTCCGATGGTACTGTCGACCAGTCAAGGTGATGTGCCGAATATTACTCCATCCATGCAATGTTTCCATTAGCTAAGCCCGAGGGTGCGCCGGTAAATGCTTCCCAACCCAGACGCAAGTCTGTACATGACTGGGAGGGCGGTAGAATGAAATCGATCGAGATTTTGTCGTTGATGGCGTGGTTTCGTGAAGGCGGCATGCAATGATGGATGGTTTAGATCATCTATCGAGTTGGTTAGGTCGCTGTTCTACACGGTTCCATGCGACTCGAAGAGACTTACCAAAGCAGCAGCGCCGACAGCAAGAGCAGCCATGGCTGAGCCGGCACCGGTGGCAATGGGGGCAGCACCAGTGAAGGGGACGGTGGCGGTAGGAGCAACGCCGGTGCCAGAGGCGGTGCCAGTGGGATAGACGGCAGTTCCGTTGGGAGCGAGGTACTGGGCCGAAGAGACGGCCGCGAGAGCAGCGATGACGGAAACGACGGAGAACTGCATCTTGATTGTGGTCGGGTGCTGGAGTGGTTGAGGTTGGTCTGTGTGGAGATTCGACAACGACTGTAGTGTATGAACGAGAGTGGCACTTGTAGCGGCGTACGTGCGAGTGGTAGAAGTTGCTGGACAGATGAGGAAGAAGAGGTACCACGCCGAGTGGGATTTATATGTGCACTGCGAGCATAGACCCCGGCCATCGACCACAGACACAGACCAGCATCCACCAGCGTACGTCAACCTGCCAACCACCCCCGCCCCTGCTATCTCGCCGCTCAATCAATAGCTGATACACAGACCCACAAAAGGGCCACCTTCGTTCGCTCCCTGCACGCTGCCCGCCAATCGCCAATTTTCCGCGCATGCTGGCTGCAGAGTGGTAGGCCCAGGTGGCCGGGCGACGGTGGCTGTCAGGGCGACACTGCGTCTCTAGAGGACCGTCGGCCAGGTGCGAGAGGCGGGACTCTTCACACCCAGCCACACACGACGCTACCTGTGTAGGCTGCACCACTGCGGCTTCGCCCCCGACTTCTGCCACCTAACGAAAGCGGGAGGTCGCAGTCTTGCGTCATCCGGATGGCTGGTGGCCTCACGTTGGAGCCAAGACCAACGCGATAAGAAAAGTCAGAATCGATAGCGGCTGCGAGCCTGTTGGGCGCCCCGCAGCCTGTTCTCGACGCCTTCGCTTCACGCGGGATTCCTTACGCGGCCAGCCTCGCATCCCTGCAATCCGACGCCACCGAAAACCCGCAAACATCCAGCCGCCGCCTCGCTCGACCGCGCACGCAAGCCTTGCGCCGTTGCTTGGAGCTTGAATCTTGAGTCGCGATCGACAGAACGGACACCCCCCAACGAAAACACAAACTGCTAAATTTATCCCGCTGCTCAACGCGCCCTCCACGGTCCTCGTCCTCCGGGGTTCCACAGTGGCCGCGAGTGTGGCCGCGCACACATCAATCTTAGCCGTTTAAATAAGGTAATCTGCGGACAATTACTGCGCCAATTTGCGCTCCCTGTGCACCGTCCCCTTTCTCGCGACTCAGTTATTGATCGGCCACGGCAGAGATCACCCTGCCCTTGTTTTCCTGTCGGGTGGGTGGGGACCCCGACGGGGCGCGGTTCGCATGGGCGTTTGAGATCTGGTAGGCCAAACCCTGTTTTCGACGTTTGCACGAAGCCAGTCGTTGGTGCGGGTTGTTGTTGTTTGTCCCCCGGGAAATGGGGGCCGATTGGCCTCGATGCGTTGCTGGTGCGTGCGATTGCGATGCTGGTGTGTGCGATTGCGAGCCTGAGAGCGAACATTCGACGCTTTCGTTTGTGCGACCCGAATCGGTCGGATTCATGGAAAAAGATGCTGCCAGTGCTGTCTATGCGTGCGCAGGGCGCTCCCAGGATGAGTAATGGCAATACTTAACACGCCGAATAATCACGCTCGGTGCATGTGGCGCCATAGCTCAGGCCAGCTCCTTCCGAAAGGTAGCATGACGTAGGCGGCCGACAGTGTCAGTTTCAACTCGCGAGACGTTCACCCGATTTCGGAAGAAATTCCAACATTACCCTGTGAGAGGATTTTGACATCACCGTCCATGGTCGTTTCATGGTTGCGGCATCAAGTGGTGCATCATGAAAGACAGCTTCTTCGACCAAGTCGCTGCAGGTGGAATGCAGCTTCACACACTAGCTTCACATCTCAACCGACTCTATAGACTACCGTAGCAACCGGTATGTTTCCTCCGCCACCAACACAACCCTAGCTCGATACCAAAGACGTTCGAAAACACTGACAAAAATGACCACCCTGCCTACCACCTCCCAGAGCTTCTTGTCAACCCTCGAGGTCATCCCTCTCTCCGCCCTCCATCCCAGCGAAATATGCCCAATATGTAGAGCCTCTTTCCAAGAAAGTTATACCGAAAGTCAGCAAACGATCAACGAACGAGCCCTATCACTGTTCGTCTACCTTTCATTCTGCCTCCCGTGGCCGTTAGAACTCGAACGGCCCGTCAGACTACCCTGCCCAGCTCGTCATGTGTTTGGCACCGCCCGTCTGAAAGCGTGGTTCGATGCTGTTAGGCAAAAGCAAGGCCAATTTCCACTCTGTCGTTCGCCGGTATGCACATTAATAACCACGGACGAACACATTGTCCGGAGATGGCATTTGCGGGAGGCAGAGAAGCGCATCAAGACGCTTCCTCTGCGAAGGCTAATCATTGACCACAGGACCTGGACACACAAGCACCGTATCCGCATCGATGTTCTCGACACCGACGACCTACTGGTTCTAATGGTGGGTGTAGCAAGGCAGCTGCAGAAACCAAAGATATCTAATGAACCACTGATGAACGTGCGCTTGGGTGTCCGCCACCACGACCCTCTCGATATTCAGTATCCTGTAGAACCAGATGGTCCACGACCAGAAGGTGCGTTCAACAACCGCAATATCGCGCGCCTCGCCAATGCCGTGGGTCTGGTAGATGGCGCATTCCTTGATTGGCTAGTCCTACTTCTATCGCCAGAAGCATATGTGGTATACTCTGTGGCCTTCATCGTGACGTGGGACTTGGGTAGCAACAGCCTGAGTCCACAGGTGGTCGCCGATCGCCTCATTGAGCGTGTGCGTCAAGAGTGGGGACAGGACTCTCTGAGAGACCGGCGCCTGGAGCTGTTTTTGGAGTTGACCGTGAAGGCGTATGTAGGACGCGAGCGTATGCTGACTGACTTGAGGTACGAGTACGGTGTGTACGAAGATGCTCAGGATGAAGTATTGGATCCAGACGACGAGGTTTTTGGCGACCCTGGTGGCGATGTTGACAACGCTGAAGATGGAAATATGGGCGAAGGCGTTGCGGAACTGGGATATATATGGATTATGGCATCGTTACCTTGACGAAACCAGCGATGTTGAAGGCCAATTTTGGTCCATCCCAGTTCCGTCAGGTAGTAGCATTTGACCTAGCAACCCCATCATCGTTGAGTATGTTCACTGTAACCAGACTCGTGAAGTTGGGGCGATCTGTAAGTTGACTTGGTTTCTCATGTTGGCGTTGAGAGATCATAAGGGCATTCTGTTGTCTGCCAGCGTTTGACGAGGGAGTTTCACCCATATCCACAAATTTCTGCTCCTCTTCTATTATCTCCAAGGACGCATAGAATAGAGCATTAAGCCGTATAGTAGCCTAGGGCTTGTAAGTTAGGCTGCGACACTGTAGTAGTACATTGTGTTAAACTATGGTAATGCTTGCAGAGTACCTCTTTATCCATTGATCATAAGCCTAAGGATCTACACTTTTCCTTCGCAAGTCTTAGAGTCATCGGTCGCTCAGCTCTAGCCGATACGCAGTACTGATTTATTACTGTTCAACATATAACGAAATCAATAGTTCTCGAATCTTCGTGACCGCCTTCCGTTCGATGACTCGATTTGAGGGTCGTCACTTTCGCGATTATTTTCCGGCCACAGCTGTTGCTGTGATGTGTTGGAGCCATGCGGTTGCATGTACGAAGGCGGCTGCTGTTGCGACGCGCTAGGAGTCAGGTACGTGGGTGGCTGCTGCTGTGATATGCTAGAGCCGTATGGTTGCGGGTACGATGGTGGCTGTTTCTGCGACGTGTTGGAGCCTTGGAGTGGCAGGGATATAGGTGATTGTTGCGGTACCGTGCTTGAACTATATGGCTGTGAGTATGTAATTGGCCGTTGTTCCAACATGCTAGGGCTGAATGGCTGTAGGTACGTAGGTGACGGCTGCGCGTAGGTAGGCGTTTGCATTCCGGAGGTAGGGAGGTACGACTGGCTATGGAGGTACGACTGCGGTTCAGGTGCCATGACCTTCATGCAATCCAGATCCACTGCACCCAAGGGAGAGGGGCCCTCATACGCCATTGGACCTACTGGACCTGCAGGAACCTGATAAGGCTGATATCTTTGTTTGTTTTCTTTCCCATTGCGGTAGCGCCTCAAGACAAAAAAGGCGATTGGGACGATGGGGACGACCCACCACCAGTGGCGGTTTGGTTTCAACCAAGCAAATCTCTTGGCTTTCCGGTCTGGGAACTCTCTTGGTGACAGGGTCTTTTTGCCTTGTTGGATTTTCGAATTAAATAAAGCCTTCCATCTATTGTTCAGTATTCCAAGTAGGTTACGGGGTAAATAGTTTGCCGCGACAAACCCCAGGAGGACGAGAATAATAACGACTAGCGCAGATAGAGGATACCATACGGCTGAGATGGTAAATCTCGTCATTCCGAAGACTGTCTTTGAGTTGTCAGCCGATGAACTGGCTCCGGTAATACGTAGCAACTAACCGCGACAAAGGATAAAGGCAGGAAGATGAACGCGAGGAAGTTCAGGCGAGCAACGGCTTGACCCTGTGACACCATCTCTGTATTGAACGCCTGCAATGTTTAACCGCAACTTCTTCATTGCGCCAATGTGTGGGGTCCTTACCAAACTGAGTAGGTTCTCGAGCTGCTTATGGATAACAGCCGCACTCTCCTGCTGATGCAGTAGGTTACGCAAGCATTCGTCAACCAGCTCCTCTAGCTCCTCCTCTTCATACACATCATTCGTATTCTTACCACACAACAACCCCAGCTTGGCCATCATGGGCCCTTGTGCGCCCACCATAACGCTGAATCGCCGCACCGCCGTGACATGCAGTCTCAAATCCTCTCTCAGAGCAATGATCTCTGCCGCGTCGCGATGTAATTCTTTGGTCTTCCGCAACAGTGGCAACTCGTCTGTATGGACTTGGAGGTCTCTCTGTGCGAGTTCCTGCCGTGCAATCGCCCATACATCCGCCCATTCGGTCAGGAGGATGAGCAAGTCAATGAACATGCGTGCGGGATTTTGCTTCAGTAAGGTGCATTGCCAGTTGCCGGAGACGAGGTGCGATTGCAGCCTTTGGGGGATTTCCTCGTCACAACAGACGAGAAGGATAGTGGGGACCTCGTTTAGTGTTGAAATCCGCGTTGCGATGGAGGCGAACTGGATCCTGCTGGTCTTGGGAGAACCATAGGGCTCTGGGCCGATGTAGGGATATTGCATGGAGAAACTGAGAGCTAGTCGGTGTATTAGCAATCTCAGCGTACCTCAAATATACTACCGGGAACGTTTACTTTTGGATTTCTTATCTATCTTGGGAAGCGCGACGGTACCCCGTTGCTGCCTTCGAGAGTCCACAACATCGCGAATCGTATCTGCGCCTGGGAAAACGCTACGCAATTGTGCAGAAAGCCATGGTGTGTCTCCCTGAATTCTCGCGATTCTGTAAACGGTAAGCCAAGGATATCCGAATGCGTAGACACTCTCACATATCAAAGTCTTGCGGGAACACTTACACGATGAACGGAATATCACGACGATTGAAATCCTCATGGCATCTCTTAAGGCGTTCAGACAGACCCGGGGCACTGTAAACGTCGAACTCTTCAGATTCGAAGAAATATCCCGATCTGGTCTTCTCTGTCGATTTTTGCTTCCCATTGCCCGTGTCAAATCCCGCCACGGTCCACACCGTTACCCTACCAAAAGACGAAAGGCTGGCCATGGAGGGATAGCAACGAACGCCAGCAAGTATGATCATGCAAATCGTTGTTGGGAGCGCAGCACCTAAAATGCCATCTTCAACCTGCCTCAGGCTGAGAAGTCAGCTTTTTGTGGTGGCTGCCGGACCTAGATACGAGGGCTGAGCCCAAGTGTCGAAGACGTGCTGTGTAAAAGTGCCTCACGCACTGCCCAGTTATTGACATTCGCAAGGCGCAATTGCAGACGCTGTCTCGTTGTAGTAATCTACTTAGAATTACTAAAGAATAGTAACTTATTTTAAGCCTTAACCTTAGTTTATATAATTTTATTATTATAAATATCTACTAATTACTATATAAGTAATAGTAATACTATTTTAATAAAAAGCTTAATTACTAGAATTTCTTTATCTTTTATTCTATATTATTAATTTTTAACTTTTAATTACTTATAATTAGTTTTACTAGTAACTTTAATTTAATATTCTTAAAATAATTTTTATCTACTTATTAATTATAATAATAAAACGTTCTATACTATTTATAAAAAGTTTTTAACCTTATTAAAGCTACTTTATACTTTATTTATATAAATAAAAATTTTAATATAAAAAACATTAAAGTTGTATTTAAAAGCTAATTTCTAATACTTTAGAAGTTAGCTTAAATAAGACGTTAATTACTAAGTAACTATAAAATTTAAGTATAATTTTACTTTTATAAATATTTAGCATTAATAAACTTTAGTGCTGCTATGTACCTCAGCCCTTCTAGTTATAGTGAAGAACAGAATATCTAGTGAACATTTGCCTATGTTCTAATGTAGTCGCTCATTCTTCCTATCTGCCAGCCGCTCCCAAAGGCTTCGAAGTTCCTTGCCACGATTATAGCGAGGCGCTACTTCCACCATCGGGTTCGCTGAATACACCTAGGCATTTCTCGACGTATGTCTCGGAGTCGTAGCGAGAGGCTCAAACCGGTGGCGACTATCACGATTGGTTCATTGGGGCAGCCGCATGGAAGGAAGGTTGGCCGATTGGCTTTTCCCCATCCAAAGGGAGCTCTGCATCAATCGTAGAAGGTCTTGCTATAATCGGAATGAGAACGATACATATTATCGCTTACCATTAATTAGAAGATTTGAGTAATGTCCAGACACAGTACGGATCGCGGCACAGCGCACGTCCCTCAGCCTCGTGGCGAAGACCCTAGGCGTCGTCAGCCAGCAGACCAGACGACAACATGAAGTCCGCGATGGACCTCAACACTCCTAGCTCCCGATCCCATGATTTCGCGTCCAGTGCGCCTTTGACAAGAACTCCTTCGTGCGTTCTTGAACAGACGTGCGCTCTTGATGAGTGACAAGCGTCGCTACTATGGGTCTCAGTAACCCCACGTCCACACGCCCACCATCCACAGTACGCGATGTCGAAAACGGCGACGGAATAGACCGCAGCACCACGCCTCGACCCTTCGACGAGCACCCTTCAGAGTTCGCGACTCCAGATAGCCGGCTATCTGGGGAATTCGCAGCAACCCGTACCCGTGCGCAATGGCGGGACTCTCCCAGGTGGAAGAGGGTTCATGATCATATACCCCCGCCTCTTTCTCGAGCCGGTTATAAAGTTGCACAGTGGGTTAGGGGTCCGCAGCCACCGAAGGAATACCGCATCAAGCCGCTCTTCGAGTCGGTTCAGACATTTCCCATACGCTTGTTGGGGCGCCTTCCCAGACTTGCGAGGATCTGCGTATACATATGTGCTTTTATGCTCTGGATTATAGTATTTGGAGTCTTGCTAAGGAAGTTTGGCCTCCCCAACGATTTCGTGGGCTTTGGGACTCCCGTCAGGCTCTCATGTGTAGCACGGCTGTGGTGCGTCAGCCCTACATTCTCCACTGGCAAGAGAACCAAGACTGACTCCATGTAGGTCCGACGCTCGAAGCTGCGGCATCGATGGACGAAACTGCCTCCCGTTTGATGGCTCTAGCTTTCCCTTCAGCTGCCCCGCAGACTGTGCCGGCGTGTCTGTCCTCAATCCCAAAGCCATCGGCGATTACTCGATCAATTACCGTCCACTGGTTATCGGCGGCGCTCCAAATACTTCAGAAGCGGATCATCTAAATTACCGTGGCGATTCTTTCATCTGCGGTGCCGCAATCCATGCTGGCGTCCTACAAGATTCCAAGGGAGGCTGTGGAGTGCTCAATCTCGTAGGCGAGAAAAACAGCTATGGCTCTGCCACAAGGAACGGCATTTCGAGCATACCGTTCGACTCGGTCTTTCCCATGTCATTCGATTTCAACAGAAACGATACAGTGGCGGGGTCTTCTGGAAAGTGCACCGACCCTCGCTGGAGTCTTCTTGGCTTGTCTATCGTCATGACCTGTGTCTTCTCGCTTTTTACCTCACATCCTGCGACGTTCTTCGCTCCCGTGTTCGTTATCACGTATTTCCAGATCGCCATGGCATCTGACCCTCCTGCAAATGCCGACTATCCAACCTTAGCATCCACCGCGCTAGGCAATTTCCTTCCAGCAGCTTTCATTGCTTTGATAATGTATCGCATCAGTATATGCAGGACGCTCCACGGCCTACGAGCACAAGTGGAAAAGACCGTCCTTTGGGTAGGCGGATGCTGGGTCGGCGCACTCAGCAACGTTACGCTAGAGAAAATACCCATCAATCGCCTCACAGCACACGACCTCAACCAACAACCCGGTGCCATTACAGCACTCGTCTTTATCGTTATTATTCTTGCAGCCATCGCAATCCACCAAGCATGGTGTTTCCGCAACGAAGGTCGACTCCTTCGGTACCTCTCCATATACGCCGTCCTCGGAATCTGCTTGGGCATTCTCACGGCCGTGCCATCACTCGATTTACGTATTCATCACTACATCCTAGCATTGCTCCTCCTCCCCGGAACCGCTCTTCAAACCCGACCAAGCCTTTTATACCAAGGCCTCCTAGTCGGTCTCTTCATCAACGGCATCGCCCGCTGGGGCTTTGCGCCCCTTCTCCAAACCGCCGCCGCCCTCCGCGGTGACGCCCTCCTCGCAACCGGCATCATCCCATCCATCCTCCCACCCAACATCACTGCCACAAACCTCACCTTCACCTGGGATGGCCTAGCGCGCGGATACGAGGGCGTCAGCGTGCTCGTCAACGACGTCGAGCGCTTCCGTGGTTTCCACAAAGACGGCGATAATAGTTTCACTTGGACAAGGACGGCTGCCGAGGATTTGCCCGAGTATTTCAGGTTCGGATTTGTGAACTATGTGCCTTTTGGGGGCGTTACGTATAGTGATTTTACTAGGGCGGGCATTTGGTGGGGGAATGGGACGTGGGTGGATATACCCCCTGGGATCACTTGAGTTTAGTATTGCTGGGGTCTTTTGGGCTCGTGGAATTTAGTATATGATGGGACCTAGATAGGAGACGAAGCTATGTGTGTATGTGTAGATAGGGTTTTATATATTATGCATATAGGGCAAGCCAGCGCGTCGAGCCGAGTAAAGATCGCCGTGTTGTGCATTGAAGGCAATCAGGATCTGCCATTCAACAGAAGGGCCTGCCGTGTTTCTCGTTACTCCACCAGAAGCGCATACCCCATGCTGGACGCAGGCATCATTCATACGAAAACATCTTCACACAGCTCCTCTACTTCATCCACCCCTTTCCCCTCCACCTCTCTTCCTTCCGCCCTCTCTCCAAACTTCGCTCAGTCCTAAAACTCCCGCATAATCCCCTCTTCCCCAACCCTCTTCGTAAACCCCACGGTCCTCCTCTTAATCCTCCACACTCCACTCGCGCCAGGCACGCCCTCCAAATCCCCCGCCTTCGCCTCCAAACACACCAGTTCATCCACATACCTACCATACGCCTGCAGTACCTTCCCTTCGTGTGGGCCCTGCCCAAAATGGCACCCGATGAAGTAGGTTACTGCGTAGGCGGTTTTGCAGTCGGCACTGAATTGGATGAGTTGGGTTGTGAGAGAGTGGTGGGTTAGGATGGGGCCGAGTCTGTGGTAGGGTTAGTCGAGGGTTGGAATGGAATGCATTGGTGGATTGGGGGTTACCTATTCATGATCGCATCCCTTACACTCTCTACGCCCTTGAGATCATTGTTGAAAGGGTAGTCTGCCACGGCATCTGACAGGAACACTTTGTCAAGCAACGAGAAGACTTTTGTGTCGAGCGCTTCGCAGTAGCGTGCTATGACGTTTTGGACAGCGATGTGGTCGAGTGGGTTGGTCGCAATTGATTGGGCCATTTTGGGGGACTTTCTTTGGTTGGAGATAACGTCGAGTATGGAAAGGGATGTTATAACCTAGATTGTAAAGTAAAGTGTGAGATGGGGTGATGGTGTGATGCATGACAGCTCAATTCTCGAGTTTCCGAATGGCTCTCGGAACCCCACATTCGGCTTCCGACTTCAGTAATGAGGGGGATCGGGACAAGTAGCGTACGAGTTCATACTAGTGGAATTACTAATAAAAATTGTTTGGCGTGGCAGTATAGCGGGTATCAATCGAATAAAGAGTGAGCCCATATTACTTCGACTTTACGTTCTCCTCCCAAGCAAGCACCAGCAGACGCTGCGAAACGCCAAAAGCTGGTGACCAAATAGAGATACAAGAAGACGCGAAAAGATGGGACGACAAAAGAAATACTACGAGTGTTACCTTGGCTGCTCCTTGGGTGCTTGCGCCGTCGCCGCTGAAGCTTCGCTGGACTCATCCTGCCCAGCCTCTTCCCTAGCCGCTGCTACAGTCGCATCGTCCTGTCCAGGTGGGTGCTTATTGCCTCTCCAGCCTTCGTGATTATTACTGGGTCTATACTGCTTCGCGTGCAACTTCACCGCGTCTACTCTTGCGCCCGTTTCTCGCATGACTTGATGTCTAAGGTGCGGTTCTGGTCTCTCACCCATCTCTTCCAAGCGGTCGAGTTCATCAACATCACTTGAGCTCATACTGCTACTCCTGCTGATCTGCGTGTACACGATATGGCCGCCTTCCGCCTTCTTTCGCTCACGCTGTTCCTTTTTGAGCGCTCCCATTTTCTCAGCATCACCCTGGCAATCGAGTGTGATGACGCGGATGCCTGGAAAGTTTGCTTCGAAGAAGGACTTGAGTTGAGGGAGGAGCTTCGCGTTGGGCCGGTAGGTACCGGAATCGTTATCGATGATGAGTTCGTAGTATGAAGGGTCTTTGTTGGGCTCGTCTTGCGGCGGCCCGTTTGCGATTTCGTCGGGTGGGTGAGACTTGTTGTGGCTGCCGGTCTCAGGAGGGTCCGAGTGGCTGTGAGGGTGCTTTAGCCGCCGGATGAAGAACTCGCCCGAAAACGCGACGTAAGCCGCTACGTCGCTGTGCATGGTATGTTTCGACAACATGTCGATGCCGAACTCCTTCCCTGTTTCGGTGAAGCGAAAGAGCGCGTCCAAGGTGAGGACGTATGTAAATATACGTCCTCCCTGGTCGTAGTGCACCAGTTCAAGGAACTTTTGTGTAAAGGCCTTGCACGGCTCGTCGATGACTTCATAGGCGGTTTCGCGGTCGAAGTTGTACACGCGAGCGTGCTGGTGGTGCAGCGCTTTGGATAGGATGAACCCGCGTACTCCCTTTGCCGTAAACATGGACTTGATAAAGGGTTTGAACTCGACGTAGCGATGGTACATGGCCTCCGGAACGGGTCCTCGTAGCTGCATTTGATTCGACTGGAAGTTGTATCGCTCTGCTTTTGGTTTGCCGGTCCTTCTCGAGACCTCGCCGCCGCTGGGTTCCTTCTGACCAAGCAAACGACCCAATAGCGGGGAGTAATGCCGGATCCAAAACTGGGGCCCTAAGGTATAGACGCGGCCGCCGTTCTCGTCCGAAGTCCTGCCGAGATTTTCGACACTCACATACATGGAGCCGTTCATGTGTTCAACCTTGTTAAAGCACACAGCCAAGGCCCTGAGCAGGTACGCCCGCTTGCTGCCCATCCGCTTCTTAATCGGATGCGGCTGGTCCTTTATGCCGGGCCAGCTCTCATTTATGTTGTCGGCAACGATATGCGCATTCCCTAGGCGGTCGTCGTGGTCGGCGGGGTCTTCGTCGTATATGCGGCACTTCAGTCTGAACCCCGAGGCCGGCACATTGGCCACTATCCATTGCGTATTCCACACGGGATCGGTGCTCTGTCGAATTGTGGGCGTGCGCAGCTGCAACGGCGGGTCTTCTTTATGGCGCGTAGGGAGTGAAGTCGTCAACTCGGCCACGATGAAGGGATCGGCGGAGAGGGTATTGATGTCGGCGAGGGGAAGATTCGTTGCGCGGTGGAGGGTGATCTTGAGAGTGTAGCCCGGCGGCGCGCGGGGTATTGGGGTGTCGTCGAAGCCGCCCTCGGGACCCTTTTCCTTCTTGCTTGAGTTCGTCCGCGTCTTCGTCGGTGCTGGCGGCTGGGGCGGGTCCGAGGCGGGCTTCTCCAACATCTCGCGCGCGTTGCCATTGGTGGTGCCGGCGTTTGCAGCGCCGTCTTGTCTCGAGTCGCTCTCTCCGGCCATTGTTTGTATGCGCTGGGGGTGGATGGAGGCCACGCTCTTTGTAGCGGCAGCTGGCTGACCAGACGCGCAATGTAATGCGGGGATGCAATTAGGAATAGAGCAGATGCGCAGTAATCGTGTGCTGTTAAAGGGCGCCAGCAGTCAGCGGAGGCGGAGGATGCGACGGGCAAGCTGCTGCTGCGCAGAAGCAACGCAAAAGCAGGGCTGAGGGCAGAGGGCTGCGATCTACCCGAGCGCCTCCGGCCGTTGACTGGGGGAGCAAACGTCACTAGCGATGAAACAAGCTTCGACAAGCAATAGCCAAGCCCAACCCATGGGTGTCCAGCACGCCGATCGGTGTCGATGGGTGGGGGACGGCGACGACCAGGAGCGGCTCGACGACATGCTGCGGGATCGTCTGTCACTGCAAACGTCATGCGAACTGTTGCAGTTACATATGCTCTTGACTTTTGTATCCTTGTTCACTATTAATTGCTATACTACTGCGGAGGCCTCTGGTTACTATCGCGTTATCCGGAATGCAACACCAATGAGCGCATCTGTTTAGAACGTTCGGCATGCGCCAATGGGATCAACAGGATAGCTTAGCGGCCAACCCCTCCTATCTCAACCCAACACGAGCCAAGCTTCTCCGCCTGCGAAAGAGGAGTTCACTTCACAACAATATTTCACCCTCCTCGCTACCTTCGGCTTCGTCGGGGGTGTCCATCGAGACATCGCTGTCCTCAAAGCGCTCATATTCCCCAAGGTCTTCCCCGGCGTCGTCGCTTTGGTCATCCTGGTTGGACCCGGGCGTCGTTCCTTCTGTTGACGGAGTCTCCGGTTCGGAAGCTGCAATCTCCCCATCATCGCCGGTATCGCTCGTGAACAGAGTTTCCGAGTCGCTCAACTCCCTCTCAGCCTGCCTCTTGCGGAGTGCCTCCTCCTTGTCGAACTCTTCGTTCCTCTTGCGGATCGCCTCTAGCTTCTCTTCGCTGAAACGCAGCTTCTCCCACGCCTTGATGCCCGATGCATACAGGTACTTCCAGCGTATGCCCTTTGTATCCGTCTTTGACACTCTGTCGGAAGCGAACATGTCCAGACCCATCGAGGTGAAGATTTCGTCCGCATCATATACCACCATTGGGCTGGCAAAGCATGGACGGTCGTAGGGTTTTCCGCCAAACGTCCCGAGTAAGAATTTCGACATATTGGCAGCGCCTTTGACGTAGTACAGGAAGTCGCTGCCGTCTTTGAAGAAGTCTGTGATGTATACGAGCGTTAAACGGTGTGTGAGGTCTGCCTCGCCCTCGATATCTTCCACCAACCGGTTGTTGACAAGCGGCGTGTTCTCAAATTCTTCGTCGAGCTTTATGCGGATTTCCGATTGGTGGTCAGCGCCGCTGAAGGTGTATATCTCGGCGTCTGAGGCCAGGAGGGTCTTTAGATCGTCAGGCGTTGGGATAACTCCCCGTTCAAGGTTCATGGTATGCGGCCTGAGGCGTGCGTGGTGTCGGCCCTTGCGTTCTATGAAAGAATGGTCAGGTGTCGCCTTGCTGTTATTGAGTTGTCGATCCAGATTGACTGTGAACGCAGGGACTGAACAACACATCTTTAGGAAAGGACCATCCTGAAGCTCGCCGGTGAGGGCTGGTCCTTCCTAGAATGCCGACTCTTGCGGAGCATCCAAGGGAAGGAGCTAAGAGAACCCGCACTCTGCTATCATTGATCGCCTCTCGCATCGTCGTTCTCGTGCCAAGCGTCAAGAGCGGAAGGCTCGAGTGGGTTTCCTAGAGAAACACCTGCAATGGTCGAAATCCCTCCACGATCACCTCTCCCCATTGTTCGACACGTCTCATCGACAACGGCGTTGCAGAAGGTGAGTGTTCTCTTCTCCGCACCCGCCGTGGGATCCTTCGGGCAAAGACATACGCGCCGGATGGTGCACCACCACATTGAGGTGCGAACCCTCGCCACATACAGATCAAGGTTTTCGCGTTGAAATGTTTCACAATCTTCACTGCTGACGTTGGCAAGTCGTTTCAGCGCCTTTTGAGGCTGCCACGGTCGGGATGATCCTGTGAAAGTCAATGGTTTGGTGTCAACCTGAGAACGGCCATGCGCAAGCCAACAGCGCGCCGCAGCGGCGTCACAGTGGTTTATGCCGCGAGTCTCGGAAATGAACCTCTTAGGCGTCGTCACCTCCGATGCTTGCGAGGCGACGAAGCGATGAGGCTGTAAGGTCAGGCGGCGACGGAGTTACTTTTTGGTGTGCGCCAAGCGACGACGGACTGGGGTGTGCAAGGTGTGCGCTCTGGTTGGCCAGTGTACAGCGGACTCCGCTTCAATGCAGCCGATCAAAATGGGCCCATACACCCACTATGCCCAAGTCAACATGTACAGCTGTCCTCGGCCGCCAAAATGCCCCAACCTTTGCTAACGGTCGGTCTGGCGACGGCGCTGGTCCAAACCATCGACTTCTCCGCCAACATACTCTCGGAGAATCATGCAATATACCCCAGCAGCGATGGCGCCTCCCCGGATAATCACACGGTGCTTCGAGACATAACGAACAACTTTCACCGCCTTTCTTTCCGGATCAGCGAAAACGATGCGAAGCGGCGAGGGGCCGAAAAGAAAAATGCGAAGCTGAGCGAAGCGGAGCAACATCTGCTCAAGTTGAGCGATGAGCTGAGGGAACTCGTCGACCCGCTGAGAGACGCTTTTCTTCACGTGCAGCCACGAGGATCGTATAGCGATCCCAAGTGGGGCAGTGCGAGAGAAGCGCTGCTTACTGTTTGGAAGGAGAAGGATATTACCAATCTGTTGAAGAAGCTCAAGAATGTCAAAAAGGAGGTCGATACCACTCTGCTATTCGCCCTTCGGTATGTGCACTAGACGTAGCGCATTGTACATCTGCTCACCAAAGCCAAGACAGCACCTTGATCAGTCCACCGAAAAAGGAGTGCTCATGACAAGCGTGCATGACCCCAAAACACATCATTGGGAGCGTTGGCAGATCGACGCGATCAACTCGATCCATACTAATGCCTGGAAGCCAAAAAACAGGAAACATGTCGAAGAGTTCTCGAAGCATGTCGATGCTCTGGTCCTAGCAGAGAATAAAGCACATTTTTGCAGAGAAGTCTTTGCGCATCTGCATTTCGTGGAGCAGGACGATCGCCTTCAGAGTATCTCCACTCCTCATGAGGGTAGCTTTGACTGGGTTCTTGATCCGCGGCATGAAAAGCAAGCCAGCCTCTTGAAATGGCTTGGGGATACAAGTG
Source organism: Lentithecium fluviatile CBS 122367 (assembly GCA_010405425.1). Classification (NCBI taxonomy): domain Eukaryota; kingdom Fungi; phylum Ascomycota; class Dothideomycetes; order Pleosporales; family Lentitheciaceae; genus Lentithecium; species Lentithecium fluviatile. The sequence continues at coordinate 831,633 of MU005584.1, forward strand.
GCAAGAACTTGTTCTGGATGACTGGTATGTATGCCTGGGAATTTGTCAATATTCTTGCCTGGCTAACACTTCGCGTAGGAAAGCCTGGTTGTGGAAAATCTACGCTCATGAAGCACCTATTCCGAAATGAACGTCTGTTCCCGCAACTAGAGGAATGGTCAGGCCAACTACCAGGATTCCTCACTGGCTGCTTCCTCTGGAATTGCGGCAATGAGTTACAAAAGTCGTCGATTGGCCTCTTGAATACATTGCTATACGAGACTCTTCAAGACATGATCTATGGCCCTTACAAGCAAGACCCTGGCATTGTCCCCTGGCTTTTCAACGATCGCTGGAACCAATTTCTGTCTTACGGCGGAGGTTTGAATCCCTTTACCCTACCCGAGCTTCGAGCTGCGTTCGACCTCCTTATCTCCGACGCATCGAAGAAGTTTCTCTTCATGATCGATGGGCTGGACGAGATCGAAGAAGGCCCATCTACCTTGCTTGACATCTTTCTGACCGCCGCTCAACGCGAGAACGTTAAGATGTGCGTTTCAAGTCGTAAAGCCCCCATCTTTCAGCAGGCATTCAACGGATGCCCCAGTCTAGAAGTTGACAGATACACGAGAGGCGGGATTCTCTCCTGCGTTCTATACGCTTTCGACCAAAACGACACCATGTTCAGCATCCCAGCGGAAGATTCAGACGGCACCGAAGAGCGAGCTATCATTAACATGATAGTCGAAAAATCAGCAGGTGTCTTCTTATGGGCATCTCTAGCCACCGAGATACTACTACAAGACGTGAAAGAGACGGACGACGTGGCTACCATACGGGCTAGAGTGGATGCTCTGCCATTCGATGTGAAGGACCTTATAGCATACATTGTTGACAGTCTCGATATCCAGCAACTCGAACAGGCCGCAAGGCTAATCCGGCTTCTCGAGGCACACGGCTACCCGAATCTCCTTCCCCTCTGTTTCGCTGCCGACGTAGACACTACATCTGGACTAGCCGCTGAAGCGCGACCACTTACATCTCTAGAGGTGCTGACAACGATCGACGATATGCGCAATCTTCTCAAGTTCAAATGCAAAACTCTCCTCGCCATCTTCGAAGCCGGCCCCATGGACGAAGCGCGTTCCGACAAAGTCGACCTCAAAAACTTCAGGGTAAACTATATGCATCGCTGTATACGGGACTTCCTCCGCTCCGAGACGATACGAGGACGTGTAAAAGAAGCCACCCACTATGACGCCCTTAACACAGATGAGAACTGGGCAAACGCACACCTATGGACACTCAAAACGCTCACCCCACGCAACGACAACATGCCCATCTGGGACGCTCTCACAAACTGCATAGAGTATGCCCTCCGCCTCGAAGCTGCCTCGAAGTGCATTCGCTTGACGTACCTCGACGAAGTCAGCGCAGCTCTAACCCACCATCTATCAATTTACTTGCTTGCAGACATGGACTTCCCACCCGGAGCCACGGTGCAATCGTTCCTCGATATCGCGGTCTTATTGAACCTCTCCGGCTACGTGGCCATCAAAACCGACAAGGCGGCGGATAGAAAGGAGATCCGGCATGCCATGGACTACGCGAAGGACGTACGGAAAGTGATCGATGCGGGTGGGGAGGAGAAATGGCTGGGCAAACGGGCCATGCTGAGGGAAGCATACTCGTCGAGTAGTCCGCCTGAACTGGCCGCGTTGTTGGAGTATCATACAAAATCGGTTCGGTTCTCGACGCAGAAGCCGTTTGTGGAGTTGCCGGAGTGGGTGTGAGTGAAGGATTGTTGAGTGATCGAATTAGAATGTGTTGGGTTCTGTGTCTATGTTTTTATGAGCTGCATTGGGCGGATGGAGTTCAGTGTAATGAGGATGCTTTGAGAGACGAGATACCCATATTCTGGATACATCATGCTTATATGTTTACCATACACAATCAAAAGGCTCTCTGGTGGGGTCAAGGAAATTTCAGTATGATGTAGGATTGAGCTATTCACTATCGCAAGTTTAGAATGTCCTTGACACCCTAATCAGATTTCAAAAATTGTTGTAGCCATGCCCCACAGCCTGTTCCCGTCCCAACGTCGCAGATATTCTAGATCCTAGGTCTAAAACGACGCCTGAGACCCCTTCCTCTAAGAAGCATCCCAAGTCTAGAATGATGTATAGAGCCTTGGGGCGACAAGGCCACTTCCTGAGAAGCACTCAGAGCGTATACCGGAAGAACCCAGCATGATCGCCCCTCCCACTCTCAGTCACCATTTCCTTCTTCGTCCAGACCCTCTTCCGGCCATCAACTTCATCCACAGCATCCCTCCTCTTATTCTCCTTTGCACACCACCACCGCATAAAGACGCAGAGGATCGTGCTCATGGACAGTAGAGTAATGATGATGGAATGGCCGCGGTGGTAGTTCGGTGCATCTACGTACGTGTACGTATACGCGGAGAGTACACCGCCCAAGTTGCCGAAGCCGACTTGCATGGCGATGCCCACGGAACGCTTGGTGGAACCACCGATGTTGTTGCCGTTCCAGGCGACGGTCTGCGAGACGTTGGGGTAGATGCCGGCGGCGCCGAAGAATGTGCCCAGGTACCTGTACTTGGCTTGGTGGGTGCAGAGTTGGAGGATGAAACCGATGATCCTGTGCGGAAATGGTTAGATGCTCCTTTGGTGGAAACAGGCAGGTTGGGCTGAATGAACGAGATGCGGGGACAGCAAGATAGTGCATTTCGCATTCGGGTGGACGGAAGGGAGACAGTGAAGCGTGGAACGTGACAAAGGTGACTCCGGCTAGCATTATGCGAGCTTGAGGGAGGTACAAGCCGAATGTTTGGAGATAGGGTGGTACTTACGCTAGCGCGTTGCAGGAGATCATGTAGATACCCCGCTGGCCATGCTTGTCGGCCAACCATCCGGCGGCAATGCAGAAGCAACAGGCCACAACGTATGGCGGTACGGTCATCAACTGTGCCTTCTCGTTCTCGTATCCCAGTCCCTTGATAATCGTTGGCAGGAAGAGGGAGAACGAATATAGAGGCGAGTAGATGCCGAATGTGATGAGCATGTGCACCCAAATCTTCCAGTCTGAAACCGCATTCATGAAGTATTTGAGATTGAAGGTGTCATCTAGATAGGATCGGTCGGCTTCGAGACGTCGTTGAACCTCGCGTCGGTCGTCATCTGACAGAAATTTTGCCGTTGCCGGGTAGTCATGCATGAGCAAGTATGCCACGAGCGCTGCATAATCGCTTGAGTCAGCTTGATGGATTCTCAAAGCAACCAAGCAACGTGGTGTTAACGCAACCGTGCGGATGCACTGAAAACGCCACAAGCGTACAGGCACTAGATGTCCCAATAGTTAGATAGGCTACGACCACTTACCGATAACAATAGTGACAGCTCCTTCGATGATGAAGATCCACGACCAGGCGCCCAACCCTCGTACATGATCCATTTTCATGATGGCTCGGGCGAGCAAGCCACCAAAAGCACCAGCAGCTGTGGCAGCAGAGAAGAACAGGGCCATGCGGACTCCCACCTCGTGTCTCGGGTACCACTGAGTAATGCTGCATGCGATGTCAGCCCAATCCACGCGGGAACCACAGCACAGACCATCTGGGGTCGTGCAATACAACGTACTAGAAGGTAATTCCCGGGAAAAGTCCGCCCTCAGATAGACCAAGGGCGGCACGGACTATCAGGAGACTCGGGTAGTTCTTCACCGTGCCCATCAGGCAGCAAATGACTCCCCACACCACCATGATGCTCGGGATCCAGATTGAAGGGCGGAAGCGTTTCATCATCAAGTTGGACGGGATCTCGGCCAGGACGTAGAATGGGAAGAAGATGGCGAGCGCGTCGTTATACTTGAGAGACTTCGGCGACAGATGCAGATCCCGCTCGAGCCCGGCCAAGCGTGCGTTACCGATATTGCTGCGGTCGAGGAAGCTCATGCTGCAAGAAGTTAGCCAGCTACTCAAGCAGATTGAAGCCCAGCTCATATCCCATAACTTCGACCTGGACGCGTCTTCGGTAGTTCCGTGGGGGGCTACCGGGCTTCTGGTCCCGATCTTTTCCTTCCCGAGTCGACGAAATTGTTCTCCACTACTTTTGTACTTACAGGTAGAGCAGAGCCAGGAATGGGATCAGAGCAAAGTCGATCTTGCGAAGCAGACGGCGCGTGGCCTTCCCGTTGTAGCCCACAGACGACATGCTTCTGGCGTCGTCGGCAGTGGATGCCGGCTCCTTGGGGGTGTGCAAGGAATCCATTGCGATATCTTTCTCAGCCGCTGTTGCAGCCATGTCGTTGTCGAAAGGTATGTCAAAGGCAGGACAGTAAGCAAAAGTGGGGAGGGTGGAGAGGATGGAGTGTTGTTTCGCACTAATAGTGAAGGCTGCAGCTAGTTAAATGAACAAGCAGGCGCGAACGTAGGTATCCGAGCCAATTCGCAGTCCACCCACTTGGTGAAACTAGCGATGCTGGAATTAGAGCAAGGAGGCGTTTGCATTCTTCACTAATGCTGTGTGTCGGCCACTGGTCCAGTATGTGTGTGGACATTGACCGAGTACTCCACCATGCTTCTGCTTCTTCACGCAAAGTTGAAATCCGCGCCTGCCTACTTGAAATCGGCTGAATATCCGATCCGGATAGACGTGGCTTCCCTTCCTCGTGGCTGTCCTCTCCCGTTGACACAGTCACATTTTACGGTTTGCTTGTCCCTCTTCTTTGTTGGTAGCTTCGTGTCGCTCTGGAAATCGAGTGAGGCGAGCCAATGAGTTTGATAGGGGTTACCTTCAAGGGAGGCGATGGCGTACAAACATGTTGCAGTGCGACCCGAATTTGTCAAGACGCGACGCGCTACGAACCACTCAAGTTCAAACCGTAGCAGATAGCCCCAACTAGTACAGTCCCGTCATCGCCGGGTGCAGCGTACGGCAATTACTACAGAGCAGAGTTTGTAAATTCGCGCCTTCACTGAGAGGGTTCGGCGCAGAGCAATACCCAGCGTACAAACATGTACATCGTAGACACGTGCACCACGCGAGTTGGGAATCCTGGCATGTCGACGCACTCCTGCGATCGGATCTGACCGGCAATCACGCCGCACTGCCTCGTGGTTCGTGTATGCAGAAGGAACTGCTACGGGCGTGCCACGAACACAGAACCATTCCACCAACTATCTCTTTTGAGCGTTGAACAGCGGTTTCCAACATGACATGCATGCTGGGTACCGACACGTAACTTGTCATATGCAAAAGAGTGGGTCCTTGGTGAACAGGGCTGCCGAAAGAATCTCTCCCTGCAATCTTGGCTCGCTGTGGCTGTTTTGTGGAACGTTGAGCTCCTCTGATTCCGCCGACCGGGTCCTAGGCTGGTTGTACGCTGCTGCGGCTTACTCTCATTCGATACTTGCTATTGTTAGCACTTGTAAACAATTGGGTGTCGATGACTGCACCGAGTCACTCATTATTGCTGCGGTACGAATTGTATACTTGCATATTATTGCTGCTGAGGTTGCTGCTACATCCTTTCTGAACCATCCAGAATGTCCTCTCGGCCTGAAGCTAAATCCACAGACCGCGACAATTGCCTGCCATTTCTGGTAACGCATTCACGCCGTGGCTACGAGCGTGGCGTGTAAGGAGGCTGTTTCGGTGGTGCATCGATCCACGTTGACATTTGGTAAATGGGTCTGATCCGTGGCGGTAAGTTTTGTCTTGTACCCTTGCCCGAAGAGGAGGATATTCGGAAATAAAGGATTGAATGGAGCCGCACCGTGGGTCCCGGCAATATCTTCCTTTGAAAGTTCGATGTGCGTTGCTGTGGGAAGCGATGTGACATGTTCGATTGTTTGAATGCCAACGATGGGGAATACGTAGGTAGATTGGTGGAAGAGGTAAGCTAAAGCCTGGGGAATGATGAGAGGCGAGAAAAAGTTGGGAGATGAGAAGGAGTTTGTCGGGTATTTCAGTGTCGAGGAGAGACTTACAATGTCCTGTAGAGTAGCCTCATTAGCTACAGCTAGGCGCTCGAGCACTTCGCACACCTTTATATCATCTTCAGAACAGGTATAATAGCCCCTACTTGCATTAACATCAACTTCCAACTTCTTCTTTGCTCCTTCGTGACTAGCCGGCCGCCTCCGAACGACGCCCACGATGCGATGGCCATGCCTTGATCTTCACACAAAGGAATGATCTCCGCCTCCAAATCTCGGAATTCGGCATTCCATTGGCCCTGGTAGATGGAAAAGGGGGTCACGCCGTCGTAACGGGCATCTGTTGAAGTTAGCGATAGTGCTGATGATAGTCATGCATTACTTACAAGCATCCGCCTTGACAACCACTCATGCTGGAGTGTCGGAAGCACCAAGATAGAGCACCTATTGGGCCATGACCAGCGCATGTAGACATCGCATCGTTTCCTCCACTGAGCAGTAGACGTCCCACCTACACTCCGTTAGCAGCCAGTCGTTCTCGTGGGCTTCTTGATCGTACCAGTGAAACGTATAATACGTCGATGTAATCCGTCTTGAGTTTGCGCAAACTATCCTTCATCGAAACATGCATGCTTTTTGCGGAAGGCCCATATAGATGATTTGCAGTGGAATCCCTTCTCAGTCGTACGCTTTGTATCCAGCACCATATTTGGTGGCGATGACCATTTGATCTCGGACACCACGCTTTTCCACCCAGTCACCAATCAACCGCTCCGACTCCTCCGAATTGTATGTGTTCGATGTGTCAATGAAATTGCCTCACAAGGAGTAGAAAGTATCGAGGAGATTGAACGAATGCTCAATTATACCGAAAAGCTTACTCCAGGAGTTATGTTGGATATATATCCTATTGCCCAGAAATAGGTCTAAGTGATCACTTTTGCCTCATTCAACAAGTTACCCAGGCTGATCATGCCGAGAGTTATGGGGAGACTTTGACGTTGGCAGTGGGCGATAAAATCCGGTGCCGGCCCAGTGACGTCTTTGGCTTTGCCGAAGGAGCGAATGGATCCATTGGATTCGTGAAACTTCGGAACGGACTGATGTGGATGGTGAGGTGGGAAGACAACGTAAAACGCTCTAACGCAGAAGAAACCGAGATGTAAGGCCGAGGTACCAAGTTGGGTGAGCCTACCCGGAGACTTCAAAGCGCCTTTTGTCTTGGAGCACAGGTCGGCTGCTCTTGCCAGACACGACGCAGTAAGAGGTCATCCTAGCGACTAGGCGGCGATCGTCACTATACTGGCTGCATATGCAGTCCGCTGACGTCCAATCATAACTCGGTGTGACTCGACTGTTTGGGCATGCTTGACCGAATGGCTTCTGCAAGATACTTTGGAGATATCAATTTCTCGCCTCGTTTGGCGCGCCAATAGTTCGTCGCTTCGATGATCTCCGCGCATCCAACTAATAACCAACCCCACTTTTTCAAGAAATTCGTGCTGCATTCCCAGCTCCGCGGATCCCACGGTGAGCCCCATATCACGAGAGAGGGCTTGCCATCGTAGTCGCACACGTCATGGCACAACTCATCTTCGTCGCCGATATTAGTACGCTCGAAGGCCTGCAGCATATTATCTCTCACGCGAGGCCAGGGAAAAAGATCGAGCCAAGGATGGTGCTCTACCGAGCTTTGAAGTTTGGTGGGTTGGAGACTTGCTGGCCAGTCCGCGTACTTTGGTCGAAGTGTGAGGCCCAGCATCGGACCTTGTTTGGTGAACGGCGAGATGCCTTCGTAGTCGAGGCATTCTGCAGTGACGCCGAGAAGTTCAGCGTTGTGTGCGAGAGCACTATGGACGTTATATTTGACGAGCAGTGGCAAGTGTTCAAGTGCTGGTGTCCTTTCCATGTAACTCGTGTATGCGTGTTCGGCAAACCGTTTCATCAGCGCCTGTACGCGAGGTGCATTATTCAAGCATCCCACGCGAACAATGGCCGTGAGGACATTGGGATCATCTTTAGTCGAGCTCGAATCGGAAGAGCTTTTCTCGACTTTGGCGGGTTTGGGCTTCTGGCGCTTTCTTGGTGATGCCGTGGTTGGTGGTGGGACATGCGCATCCTCGTTCCGAGCGCGACTTCCTGTGGAACATTGTCAATTCAAACTTACTCTCGTCAATTCGCGCAGAGGCAAGATCTCACGACGGGCCCTCTGATTTAGCCGATTCTGTAGCCTCCTCCTTTCGACAGGGTTCGTTACTCCAGTCCAATCCTCTCGAAGATCCCGCACGTCGAGCCGTTTTGCCAACCCGCCCAGCTCAATAGAACACTTCACTTCGGGATCTGGCGTCGCTGACATTGCTTCTGTCGGAGATGCTGACACGGTGATCTGGGATAAGGGAGAATCGTATTGACGTTGTCTCCGAGCGGGTGGCCGCATATACCTAACAGCTGGTGCTGCCACCACTCGGACCGTCTGTCGGTAGACTTGCTAGGGAAAATTAGTGACCAACCGACGTTTGCTCCGACTGTCATCAGGTTGCGTTAACTCCGTCGTTAGCGCGCTGCTTAAGTACTAGAGTCGCTCACCGCCTGGCGCACGTCCCCACCTGGCGCCCGCGAACACCATTTTTCATCCAAACTTCAAAACGCTCTATCTCATCCACCATGGCAGGTATCGAGGCAGCTCTTGAAGCTTTGAATTCACTAGAGCTTGGAGAATCTTTTCAATATTCAGATTATGCGAAATTGTACGGTTGTAACCGGTCAACGCTGTCGCGGCGCCATCGACGCGTACAAGGGACCTGTGCCTCTAAGGTACAGAATGACAGGCTACTCAACACCACGCAGGAGAAGCAGC